>MU158743.1:1242244-1372812 GCA_015888305.1 Antheraea pernyi | reverse complement strand
CGACCATAGTTCATTGATTTTTAAAGTTGAATGTATAATGAAAAAGGGTAATTGGAACGTAAGAGTAAAATAATACATACAGTCGAGCATAGCAACCTCCTTCGCAACCTTTTTTGAAGTCCTTTATTGACAGATGTCAAAATGTCCGTTTTATTTACATGTGTCTATATGTTGTGTAAAATTGAAGCAGTAGTGTGAGTAATGCATATTTTAATTAATTTAATGTACTTCTAATGCATTTTATATAAAATAAATAGCTTTCTGAACTTCTCCTCCATATAAACTTTAACTATGCCAAGTTTCACGTTTATCCGTTCGCCCAATTCAGTTAATCAATGAACTATGGTCGAATGTCGACCTCTACTAGTAATAATGCGACTAGTAATTTGTAATTTTATGATTAAACTAGTCTTTACTTTTTATTTTTATGCTCAGTTTTATGTACGCGTTTAATATTTTCAGCAAAATACATCGCAGGCGAGTATAAAATGATTTTACCATACGTTTTGACATGGCCACTAAGTAGCTGTTACTACTGGCGCGCCGTTGATCTAAAACTATAAACATAGGGTTGCTACCAATAGTCCTTGATAAAATATTATATTTTATTATGATGCAATAGAATTTCTACTTGCTGTCCTTCCACACTGAGTAGGGCCGGCATAATATGGATTTGTCTTCCATTCTTTATCAAATGTCATCTCACTGCATACTAATATAAGTTTCAACGAACCGCACATAATCCATTCGTGCCTTCTCGGTCTCCTATTACTCCTATGTTCGTCTACCTTCATACTCCATATTATGATACCTGCATAGCTAACCTTCTTCCTTCCTCTGATATACTAATTTCCAATACCATTAATTTATTTTAATTAAAAGCTGAATGCTACAAAGCATGATAAAACTTCTTGGTTATTTAGAGCTCATTAATTACGAAACTAAACAGAGTTATGTTTTAAAAATAAGAAACGAAGCTGTAGCTAATTTTTTATGTAAAATAAACGATGAACATTTATTTATTCAGTATAAGTCTAAGGTACACGTTCAAGGACGTCAAAATTGTTAACAAATACACACACACAAATACATATTGTTGTCATTTGGAAGAAACACTAAGAAACATTTTCTAGTTTTTTTTTTACTATAAGTTATTTTAGTTAACTTATCAAAACGTTAAATCTTAAATCAAAAACTTATCAAATTTTAAAGTGCTATTTTATTGAGTTTTGTTTTACCAAGTCTCTCCCGTTAGTTTAGTGGTTACCAGTGAGTATTGTAAAACTAACCCATTGTTGTTTAACGCCTTGTTGTTATTACATTTATGTTTGTTTTCACTATTGTACAGTCGTTGAATGTCTTAAAATATATCTTGGTCTTCGACTATATGATATGCAGGTTAAAGAAACTATTTGGTTTTTAAATTTCACTATATTTTGTTAGCAACTGTGTTTATTTACCATAACTCATGACTAATATAATAAGTACATTAATATTGTGAACTAGAAACGACTGTATGTATTATTTTACTCTTACGTTCCAATTATCCTTTTCATTCCACATTCTACAATGATATTATAACATAATACGCTTTGATAAAAGAACCCTGATAAAATTCAAACTTTAAAAAATCAATGAACTATGGTCGAATGTCGACCTCTACTAGTAATAATGCGACTAGTAATTTGTAATTTTATGATTAAACTAGTCTTTACTTTTTATTTTTATGCTCAGTTTTATGTACGCGTTTAATATTTTCAGCAAAATACATCGCAGGCGAGTATAAAATGATTTTACCATACGTTTTGACATGGCCACTAAGTAGCTGTTACTACTGGCGCGCCGTTGATCTAAAACTATAAACATAGGGTTGCTACCAATAGTCCTTGATAAAATATTATATTTTATTATGATGCAATAGAATTTCTACTTGCTGTCCTTCCACACTGAGTAGGGCCGGCATAATATGGATTTGTCTTCCATTCTTTATCAAATGTCATCTCACTGCATACTAATATAAGTTTCAACGAACCGCACATAATCCATTCGTGCCTTCTCGGTCTCCTATTACTCCTATGTTCGTCTACCTTCATACTCCATATTATGATACCTGCATAGCTAACCTTCTTCCTTCCTCTGATATACTAATTTCCAATACCATTAATTTATTTTAATTAAAAGCTGAATGCTACAAAGCATGATAAAACTTCTTGGTTATTTAGAGCTCATTAATTACGAAACTAAACAGAGTTATGTTTTAAAAATAAGAAACGAAGCTGTAGCTAATTTTTTATGTAAAATAAACGATGAACATTTATTTATTCAGTATAAGTCTAAGGTACACGTTCAAGGACGTCAAAATTGTTAACAAATACACACACACAAATACATATTGTTGTCATTTGGAAGAAACACTAAGAAACATTTTCTACATAACTACTGAACGGATTTTCATGCGGTTTTCACCACCAATTAAAGTAATTCATGAGCAAGGTTTAGGTATATAATTTGTCAAAGTTTTTTTTTATTATCAGGGCGAGACAACGTCCGCTGCGCCCGCTAATCTATACATATAAGAAGAATTTAAATCTAACTAGTCTGTATTTTTTAGATATTCGTGAAAAAAAATTGTTGCATGTGTCTTGGGATAAGAAATAAAATACATTTCAACCATTTATAGAAATGTCTATCTGTTTGAACACGCATCACTGTTAAAGTACTGTGTTCACGATAAAACCTCAAGAAAAAAATTATAATGCATATCCTCGAGTATCATTTAGTTTGGGCTTCAATAAAATCGGTTCACTCTATCAAAAGTTATTGTAATTTTAATTACTGCACGATTTGAGTACGAGAGAAAATTAGATGAGTAAATGAACTTAATACATTCATATGATTTTGTAAGTCACTGTTTTTTACATTAATATAAAAAATCAAAATATTCTTTATTCAATTTAGGCCCTGAGAAGGCACTTACGAACGTCAAAGCTACCACCGGTTCGGAAAACAACCCAGTCATCGAGAAGAACCGGCAAGAAACTCAATCTGGTTTATCTTTTCATAATAGCTAACATATATTTTTTTTATTATTACAACATAATAGACACATAAAGCTATATTCGTTTTTAGTGGTTGCACAGAGAGAGGCGTCACTTCTAGACGTCGCTATCGTTCACATACTGATCCACCCTGTAATAACCTTTATCTAATAAGACCCGCTTGACATAGCATTTGAACCTACTATCCGGCAAATCGGTAATGTATTTTGGGACTTTGTTATAAAATCTAACACTATTACATAAAAAACTATTACTGGTCTTAGTAAGCCTGAAACATGGAGTGACCAGTTTGTTATGGTTTCTGGTATTTACATTATGTCGGTCTTTTACTAAATCCAGATTATCTAAGTTTTTCTGGACGTACATCAAATTCTCAAGAATATATTGAGAGGGCAGAGTTAAAATACCGAATTCCTGAAACTTAGTCTTTAATGGTTCACGAGGTTATTAGTTTTCACGCGAACGGAGTCGCGGGCACATCTAGTAGAACATATACCGATCTCTCCAGTATTATACGTGAACACAATTATTACGCAAGACTTGTTACTTGCTAACCCTAGTGTAGCGCCAATAAACTGTTATTTATTATCGAATACAGTCACTATCCGTTATAACAGATAAGCATTAAAAGGGTGTGCACAGACGATATTGGTTACATCAGTAGATGTTGAGATATTTTACGACAAATAGTTCTGAAGCTATATCTTAAGATGTAACACTTAGATTTAGATCCTAACTGTCATCGAATCATAACTTCACCCGCAGCACGTATGTCTCCATTTTCTAATTACAGTGATAATTATATATCTATAAAGTAATGTTTTATGATATAGCTATTAAACTTAATGTCTTATTATTCTAATGTTGACTTCGTAATAGTATTTTACGTTGCCATTATTTTATTTCCACTAAAGTGTTTATGCTATTTGAGTGCCAGTTTTAATTAAGCCAGTGATTTCTAAAGTTACTCGAATTTTTGTTATTAAGTATATCATTTATTCACATATCACTATATAGTATAAAACAAAGTCGCTTTCTCTGTCCCTATATCCCTATGTATGCTTAAATCTTTAAAACTACGCAACGGATATTGATGCGGTTTTTTTTTAATAGATAGAGTGATTGCAGAGGAAGGTTTATATGTATAATAACATCCATTAAATAGTGGAGAAATACTGTTATTTTTAAGGTTTCTAATGTTATGTCGTAAATAATTACATAACCGATTCGATGCAGACGAAGTTGCACGGGTCAGCTAAGTCTACTATATATTATAGTATAAAACGAACGTGTTGGTAATTTTTGGATCTTTGTGAAAAAAAAAATGTTGGAGATGTCTAACAATAAGTAATAAAATACATTTTAATCATTTTTAGAAATGTATATTTGTCTATCTGTTTGTTTGAACACACATCACTGCTAAAGTACTGCGTTCATGATAAATACGTTTCAAATCCTTTCAACCTTTTCAAAAAAAATCATAATGCATATCTTCGAGTATCAGTCTTTGATTCATTAAAATCGGTTCGGTCTATCAGAAGTTATTGTAATTTTAATGATGACGCGACATAATTACGAGAGAAAAGTAAATAACTAATTAGACTTAACACATTCAGTTGACTTTATTAGTCACTGTTTTGTAAATAAGGATCTAAACGGACGAAGTCGAGGGCACAGCTAGTCTCTAATAAATATCTACTCCTATTTCAATCTATAATGTCTTTTATTCATAGTTTTTGTTGCATATAAATAGGTCTATAGAGTTAATGTTAAATGAAAAAAGAATTTCTTTAAATATTGCACAATATATTTATTTTTTTGATTTTACTTTGAATAATATAATTCGCTGTAAAAACCACCGGCACAACAGCCTTAAGCTGTAAATTAAATTCCTTTAAGGGAATTCAATATATGTGTACAGCTAAGTTTTATTGTAGGTGATTATTACTCGTAAATTATTTAATACTATTTAACCTAAGTTTCATGGCACGTCTAAAAGTGCTTAACACTTCACATACAAATCAAAGCTGATTAAGGAATTAGGAAGAATTAGGAAGGATTAAGAAATGGAATTTAGTACGTGGTAGAGCCACGCTGAAGCTATTACAGTTTTCAGCATGAATGGGTCGGCTCGCTCGGGGTAGTACCACCCTTTCATAGTAAACCAACGTGAAGTAATTGCATTGCTTGCATTGTTGCGTTTCGTTCGGTTTACCGACCCTCCCGATGAAATAACGGCAGTGAACGATCAGTACCAGCCTGTCTCTCCAAACAGAGCGTGCTCACGCCCACGCCCGCGTAACCACAGATCACGCCGCCGTGGTCTAGGGGTAAATTTCGCTCCCGCACACCAGACTAGGCCCCCCTCGGCTACGGCTCAAGCCTAGGTCCGTTCCCTCGGCGTGGAGCCCTTGAGTACGTTGCTCGCGCGATACAGTGACACAAAATCTTACATCACTGCGACAACATTACACATAACCTCCACACACGTGCACGCATACACGCATACACAGGCAAGTGGAAGGGTTTTATTTTTTCCCTTATCAAACTGAAATAGTTTAGAATATTATCCGATACGAAATATATATAAGAGTTGTTGAGGTATGTATGCTTGGTACACATATATGTTTCAAGTCGGCCTTGGGCCCGCTCCTGTGGAACATGGGCTACGACTGGGTGCTCCGCGGCGCGCTCCCTTCTGGAGCGCGCCTAATCTGCTACGCGGACGACACCCTAGTCGTAGCCCGGGGCGGGGAATTCCCCGAATTGGTGCGCCTGGCCACGGAGGCCGTAACTCTCGTGGTCGGGCGCATAAGAAGGCTGGGCCTCGAGGTGGCCCTCAACAAGACCGAGGCCTTAATGTTTCACGGGCCTCGGCGGGGGCCACCTCCGGGGGCCCACATTTGTGTGGAGGGCGTCCGGATCAGGGTGGGGGCCCACATGAAGTACCTGGGCCTCACCCTGGACGGACGCTGGCGGTTCGAGCCCCACTTTAAGGGGCTCGGACCGCGCATAGTCAAGGCGGCAGCGGCGCTCGGACGACTCCTCCCCAACACGGGGGGGCCGGGTGCCGCCTGCCGCCGCCTTTACATGGGGGTCGTTCGCTCCATGGCCGTCTACGGGGCACCGTTGTGGGTCGACGCCCTCAGCGCCACCAATATCCGTACGCTGCGAGCTACGTAGCGTACCGTGGCGTTGAGGGTGATACGAGGATACCGCACGATGTCCTCGGGGGCGGCTATGGTTCTGGCCGGCTCACTCCCCTGGGAGTTAGAGGCGGAGGTGCTGGCCGCCGTATACGTGTATACGGCGGCTAAGAAACAGATGGGGGAGCCTCTGGCTCCCAGGGAAATAGAGGAGAAACGAAAGACAGAGAGGGAAGGAAGAATGGAGAGGTGGAGGCAGGACCTGGCGGACGCGCAGTACGGTAGATATACTATCGACGCCGTCCGCCCGGTCCTGCCGGATTGGTGTAACCGACGATGGGGCTCCCTGACGTTCCGTCTGGTGCAGGTGCTGACCGGGCACGGGTGCTTCGGTTGGTACCTGCACCGGATAGCTCGCAGGGAGCCCACCGCCGCATGTCACGAATGCGGCGCTGAGACGGACACCGCGCAGCACACACTTTCTGAGTGTACTGCGTGGGAGGAGCAACGCCGCACTCTGGCTGCGGCGGTAGGAGAGTATCTCTCGTTGCCGGGCGTGGTTACGGCCATGCTCGGCAGCGGAGA
Source organism: Antheraea pernyi (assembly GCA_015888305.1). Classification (NCBI taxonomy): domain Eukaryota; kingdom Metazoa; phylum Arthropoda; class Insecta; order Lepidoptera; family Saturniidae; genus Antheraea; species Antheraea pernyi. The sequence continues at coordinate 1,366,022 of MU158743.1, read as the reverse complement.
GAGCCCGCGAGGACGATCCTCTAAGTGGCCCTCTCCGCCAACGGAGGACAGGCAGGAGGAGGCGGTCAAACTGCCCTCCCGCCCTTTCCTCCAAATACAGGCTGGCAGCGCACACGCACTTTCGACTCCCCTGGTGTTGTTAGTGATCACTTAAAATCCGGTGACCCACCTGTTCGTTTGCCTGCTATGACATCAAAATAAAAAAAAACCTTAACCTAAAAACGTTAAAACTTTTGCTTACATAATTCATAGCGTGGAGAATGTTAGAAGCTGTGTAAAGTTAGTGTAAGAACCTCTATGATATTTATTTATGTTGCAAAATAAAAGTAATTCGTGGACCGTCACTGGAAATGTGGACCCTCAGGCTTATTTAACTGTTCTTATTTCTATGGTCCTATTGAGTTTCTTTACATAACTATAGACCACACACCGGTTAGTTCACAATATAAAAAAATCCTCTATACACACAGAGTCACGCAGTTCACTCATCTGATGGCATTACCTAGTACAGTATAAAAACCAGTACCGACCTTCATTCCCGTAGTAGAATAGTGTAAAATGTGATTCATACCAGAAAACTGCATATGTCAAGATTACCTGAAATGAAATCATATGTATAAACGAAAGTGTCAAGAAGAAAACTAAAGAAATTCCAGTGTTTATTATACTACTATATACATATACCATGGATTAAATCTCACAGCATGTAGTGTCATATTTTGCATAGTGATGTGCATGATACTTGTCGATAACAAACCCGTCGTGGTTGGAGAGATGACTCACGCGTAGCATAAAGTGCGCTCGTCATTTGTTACTCTTACTACGAGTAGATACTTTATATTTATGAGGTAATCAAATAATTAAACAGTTACATGCTTATCGATATAAGGGTTGTATATACGTCACATCACGTTGGAGTAAGAGCTATAAATATCGTAGCGGATCATATAGCACACTCTGCTTACGCCTTATATTGCCGCACCTGCAGTACAGTTACTTAATATAGCTGTTGTTGGATACTATTCTGAATAACTACGAGTACAATATGCTCTTCAAATACGGTATATGTAAATATTTTTAATTTTTCGGCTTGTGAGATACCTTCTAAGAAGGTAAGAACTACCGCCGCTAAATAAGTAAAACTTCAGACGAGTATGAGGTAGTGCAGAGTGAGGTAACGGTAAACTTTTAATAGCCGGCTAATTCGTAGTACCAGCGAACCAGTAACGGATGGGTGTGAAACTCAAGGTATTCATGTGAATATAAACTCACATAATGAATATACTGCATACAGAAATAATAGACAGGAAACAAAACCAGCAATTGGACCGGCCATTACTACAAATTTAATTGGCACCAACTATCATAACTCAGTTCATTAAGAGATTCAAATCAAATTTCCAGTTCTGAACGTATTAGTTTTCACAGCACAGTTTGCGTACAGAAGGCTTAATATATTTTTGTTTAAACAAATTAACTTCGTATTAATTTTTGTAACTATCTAATGACGAAATATCTAATAAATAATAAAAATATTGGAAATACTAAACCCCATATTGATATATAATTTCCTACAATTTTTTTCCGGCTTTGGACGCAGTTTATATGCAGTAATTATTATCTTTATTTTATATCTTTAAATACAAACGAATGACTGACTGACAAAAAGATGCCGGATTTTCATACAAAATTTTATCCCCTTTTTGACCACATTAAGGGTTCAGTTCCAAAAATCCTAAGTGCCCACATAGTGGAAAAGTAACCTCTATGCTAATTTTTATAACATTAGCCAAAGTAGCTCGGACTATGCGTTGATATGGCAGTCAGGCATCGTTCTATATATACATAGATTTTATTCACATAACTATAATAAATTGAAGAGTATATCTATATTTAATGTTTAAATCTATGAAGTCGTTTAAGGTACACAGTTTTTTTTAAACTGACTATACTATTAGCCTAGCAACGCCTTAACAGCTTCACGAGACTACACAGCGGGCTAAAGAAATACACATGGATTCGAAAAATACTGCCTTTATTCTGCGCAGTCAAATAATTACATTGAAAGAACAATGCTTCTTTATGGCAGAACAATATATCTCTAATCACAACAGAAATCAATGATTCTTACAGATTCCGATTACGAACAGAGTTATTATCTCCTAGATAGATATCATATATTATCTCTATATTTTTAAATAAATTCCATCCTTAAAATAATTATTCGTTAAAAAAGTCCATAACACTTGGTACAGGTGAACACTCTGTATATAAAGATTCGCTCATTTCTATACTATCTTGCTCCCGTTATATTTTAGTAAATAATAACATCGCAACGTACTTTACGAACCACTTTACCATGCACCGTCGTAAATATAAGATAATTGTCTTATTATGAATAATTTTATTATTTATTATCATACTATACCAGCACAACTTCCAAAATAAATAATAATATTAGTGTCAGTGTAAAGTTTTCATAGGATTTATTTACTGAATTACAGGCTACTTTTTTTCAATAAGAAATAAAATTATTGCAACTTTATATCTATTTTAATTATCATCATCAGCCTGTAAGAGACCCAGACCTCTTGCCTAAAGAAGGTACAGGCGTAATCACCATGACACACACACATGAAGTATTGGCGATTTAAAGCTCTGAAAAATCTACAGTACTCTATTTTCCCACATACAATGCTACTATAAGAACAATTCTCAGGTTCAGGTTTTCTTCACAATGTTTTCTTTCACCGTCAGCCGATATTGTTGTTAATTGACATTAGAGTAAGATCACGTCTAGTGGACCCTCCTTTTCCCGCTTGATCATGGAATTAAAATGAATATATTTCAATATAAAGTAGTCACCAAAACCCTTAATACCCTAAAAAAGTTTTCTTAAATTTCCATTTTTCTAACAATTTTTTTATTAAGGAATTTTTTGGAGACTTTAATTAAAAAATAGATTACAGAGAAACCGTAAAAGATATTTCAATGAAATTTTCAGGGTTTCTTGTTTAGTAAATAATCGATAATTTGAAATTATTTATTTATTAACATATTGTTAATAAACTTTTAAATAAACAAATGAAAATTGTAATGACTTCTCCCTCAAATTATGAAAATATTTTTTTTCAGGAATTTGCATTAAAATTTAATATTTTGAAAAAAAAATTCACTGCCCGCCATTAGTTTAAACAATATGAATTTATTAATCCCAGAGCGACGAGCACTGTCACTACAATGAACAGGCGCGCGCTGTAGACACTGCCTAAACGGCAAATACTAATGAGTTTTTACAATGAAAAATAATGTTATTTAAGAAAAAAAAATATTATCGAGAGAATGAAGAAATGAAACACGAAAATTACGTTATAATTTGAGAAAAAAGTCCGCATGACTTAGAAAAATACTACCACCATTCTAATATTTTCGGTATATATTACGCAGCCTGCAAGTTAGCACAATAATGTCTGCTAACGGTGGATCCTCAATCACCGGATGGTTGTCATTATTCTTGGACAATTCTAAGTTTATCAGTCTGGGTGTAATAATATTATTTACTACATTTCCATTATAACTGTAATTTCACTCAAACCCCTGACCAATAGGATGACCATCAAAGAAGCCCAAGAAAAAAAATGAAGATCCAAATCTAAATATTCCAATATACACATGACAAGTGAAAATATCACCCAATAACGAAAGGTATTTCATTACTCCCATAATCAATAATATGGAAGAGTTCTAAGAATTTCCTAATAGAAATCGGTTTTTGTTAGACACCGGGTGAGACGAATCGACGTCTTTCTCAATATTTCCAGGAATATTCTCACTTCACAACGCAACGTCACGCCATCATCCTATGAAACAACCTGTTCAATTATTCCATATTATTCCCAGAGTTTTTCTATCGATGCTGCTATAAAGTACAAAACACACTTCACTGTCAATTCAGTTGTATCTTTCATCAGATGAATTAATTAAGGAGTGCTAATAAATTTAATTATCGCGGGGCAAAGTAGCTGAACTGTACCTAATGGTAAGAACCGTGTTATAGAAAAAAGTAAGAACCGCACGATAAAAGTGAAAACTTACATGAAATTTCACACTGAATTATCAATGTCTATATATACGAATAAATAAAAAATAGTGTCTAATATTTACGCAAAATATATACGCTTGAATTATTATACTGATTATATACAAAACATACATCTTTTATTTTTATTATTATAATGTACCCTTAACACAGTTTTACAAACATTAAAAAAAAAAAATCTATTACCCGCTGATTTGTTTACGTTTGCTTTTTATTATATATGGCACTCGTATTTACTATTGGTATGATCTACCCACTTAACTTGGTATACTTTCTGACCTACATATTTTAGGTGATGCGAGGTAGCTTATAAATTTCCTCAATAAATAATCTTTTTTTTCACTGGAGGCAAACGAACAGGCGGGTCACCTGATGTTAAGTAATCGTAAATAAGAAATGGTTATAAAACAACAAAACCATTAAAGTGTCGCTCGCTATTGTAGTAGTGTATTTTACAAAATGGTTCATTTAATAGTTGTGTGTGCAAATCAAAAGTTTTACCTGCATATATTTACTGAGCTTTTTTTTTTGTTTTGAACTGACTACGCTATTGACCTAGCAATTTCTGAAAAGCTTCAGTGGACTATTATATATGTATATATATTTGCGGAACATTAGAAAGAAAAATTTAAAAATCGCACCCGACGTCAAAAAAACTACTCAAAAATATACCTGAACTTCTTTTACTACAGTTAGGTAGGTAGCTGGTCTTGGAATGTCACAAACCTATCAATATTTCAATCAATTTATATCTACAATATTGACTCAATATTCAAAACAACTTTTACCATTTAGATATTGAGATATTTTGGGGTGTAAGGGGTGTCGAATAACATCTAAGATTTGACACATCCAAGCCAAACTCACCTGCACGTGGTGCACCCTGCTGAATAACGAACGAGGCAATGGCAATGGTAGGGTTCTACAGCCTGACTGGGTCGCAACCACCATGTATATGGCGAAAAAGCCCGTCATAGTGATTCGCTTCTGCGAGTCGCGTTTCGGAATCAGCCTGTGCATATACAGCTTTTCGCAGGCCGGCATGACAGCGGCGACCGGCGATGGATAGTGGTACTCGATGGTCACCATTGTTTTTGGATTGTACTGTGCTTACCATCAGGCAAAGTGCAGTCATTTTCCCGTGCTACAATAAAAAAAATACATATAATGATATCTATATATTAAAACTTTATACCTGTTATGGTCGTAGTTCAACCACTAGGCTACCAATCTAAAATCTCGACAGAAATTGAAACCTCGCTTACGTCTAAACCGTCGGTATGGAGCGAGATACAGTAATATCGCAATCAGCAACTAACAACACATCGCATGGCACTCCAGACGAATGACACACCCACACAGTAGGTACATAAGTTCATAGGGGCCTTTTACATTTTATTTCTGTAATTAGACGGCCATAATTTGCAGATTATAACTACATACATATATGAACACAACGTGTATACGTATACGTGCTGCATAAATGGTTATAGCTTGCTGAGAAAGATTCAAATTCGAGGAATTAGCATGCAAGACAACAAGCCCAACTCCAGTTTGGGGCATTTCAGCATCCTTGTGAATGTTACCGTCACCTAGGTTCTAAAGGTAAAAGGCATGTGTTTAGAACCAAAAACAATACTACATCCCTAACGTTGAAATCAAGTTTAACCCTAGTTTAAGAAGTCTACAACACAGTATGCAATTTGTAACTTATTTTACATTTATCCGACAGTATGAAGTTATTATTGAACGTAAAAAAATATGTAATATTAATTTAATGGCGGCTTTATCGTTTCGATCGCCGATTTCTCGGCCGAGGCGCTGCCCATCTGGCAGTTAAGGTCAAGTCACTTGAAATGAAGATTAGTCACATTTTATCTCCTTAAAATTTATTAACAAAAATTTTTATAAAATTCGTACACATTATGATGCTGTTAACATATTTGAACAAATATAAAAACGTATTTATTTATCACTTAAAATAATACCAAATTAATTAATTAGTAATATAGATTTTGCGTTGCCTATAATAATATTTATAAGTCACTGGTGGCCGTAACTCCATTCTCATGAAAATAGTTTTGTTATATCTCGGAACTACACCTTGTATATGGTTCAATTATAAGTTGTTTTCTATTTTTTTAATTCTAATTTTATCATAACTATTCAACTTGTAAAACGTTTTTAAGTTACCTTTGCTATTTTTTATTATTACTGCTTATTCTATATAAAAGTGTAAAAATTCTTCTAACTGCCAGTGTAAATCTCGTTCAAATTGGTTCAGTTTTGTTCGATATTAACCCCAGCAAACAAACTAATTTTATTTGTTTTTGTTTATCTTACGCTTTATAGCGGTTACCGCTTTGATTAAAATCTCACATGGTCAATCTGGACCTGGACCAATCTAAAGATATGGTCTCAGATGGTAAACATGCTCGCTCACGACTGGCTCTAAAACACACGTATAGATATTTGGCGACAAATTTTGAACTTCAAGCTAACAAAGTGAGCTTAGAGAAAACCCTACCACCATGCTATGTTAATCACTGTACTTTCGTTCATGGAACGTTTCAAAACTATAGCTTTTCTTATGCGTATAAATTAAAATACCTCTGTAGCTATCGCTCGAAATTAGACGTCGCCTTAACAGTTTCACTGTTGTGTGATTGTGTTGTGTTTTTACGTATAGTTTTTACGAAAGCACAGAGTCACAATGAAGGTCAACGCTATGATGATCGATGATATTGTTATACGAGAATAGTCTTTAGCGATTACAAGATATAAAGAACCTGTTTTTATTTCCATTATTTCTTATACGGTGTATTTTTCTTATGCAATATGTTTGTGTACTTAAATACATTTTGAACAAATAAAGCTTCGCATATATTTACAGACGGTTTTGATGTTTTTAACATTAGTTTCTATAACCGTATATATCTATATATCCTAATCTATACTAATTATACCAATTAAAGTTGGAGGGTTTGTTTGTTTGCTTGAACTCATTAATCTAAGGAATTACGGGTCCGATTTCAAAAATTCTTTCAATGTTAGATAGCTCGTTTATTAAGGAAGGCTATTATATATCATAAGCTTCGCTAAGACCAATAATAGCGGAGCACCAACGAAGAATGTTTCAAAATTAGGGATTATTTTCCTTTTCACAACCTCCACTGCGTGTTAGCGTTAGCTATTCCACGCGGACGAAGTCGCTGGCAGAAGCTAGTTAATGTTATAAGTGTGAATGTGTGTTTGTTTGTTTATACGTTTGTTACGCTTTCACGTCTTATGTATTTAACCAATCATTATGAAATTTTTCATACGAACTGCCAAAGGTACAGAAAGGATATAGGGTTTCATATAGAAATAAATATCGGTTCCGAAACATATGTCAAAATTTGATTACATAAAACGAAGCCATGGATATAATATATGGATATAAGGGCTAGTATAATCATATATGACGTCATAAACAATACATTTTTTTACATGGGAAAACATTAACGGATACTTGCCCCGCCGGGCCGCTAAGAGTGAGCTATATCTTACATAGGTATATTTAATGTGATCTTCTATGACGTCTTATGTGTATCTGTGTTATATGTTTCTACTTATAGGTATGTTCGGTAATTTTGTAACATTATTATGAGCGACTGAACGTCCGTTTATCATATGGGCTACCATCGGAAATCAGCGCTGCGGTACACACATTTGCTGAATGGGTTTGCCAATTTTTGGACTTTTGTTTTAATTTTTCAAATGTATTTAATTATTTTTTGTCTAATTTGTTTGTTTAATTTAATTGTATGGTTGTTCCAACGATAAACAATTTCTTTCTTTCTTTCATATCCAATTCGCATTGACTAAAACCCCGTAGTATCTTCTCACACCTATTGGCCGGGGAAGCAAGGTCTGTCTTATAAGGTTTGCTCCCTCCTAAAGGTTCTCGGCTGCTGTCTAAGGTTTCAAATACACCTCGAAACTTACAATATCTAGCTATGCAGAATATCATCTACCGTAGAAATGATCGCTGCGATCAAATACAAAAAAAAAATTAGGTATAACAAATATTAACAGACTTGTATTCAATCACAGGTGAAACTAGTGACATATAAAATTCACTCGTGCACTATTTACTGTAGTCAAACAAGCAAACCACAAGAATAAACAATATAAAACATTGTTTAATTATATATAAAACATACATGACTACATTAAAATCTACAAGATAATAATATTTAAAATCGTGTAATTATTAAAACAGCGAGTGTAATCAGATAGCCGCGGTGTACGTTTATCACGCTTTTTAAAGCATGCGATCGTTTACCAAAAAATGTCACGTTTAAAACAACAGCGTAAGCGATTTTTTTTTATCGTAGCACAGCAAAGTGACTGTACTGTGCCTGATTATGAGCACAGTATAATCCAAAAACAATGTAGACAACCGAGAGACACACTATCCCCCATCGGTCGCCGTTGTCATGCCGGCCTGCATAACTGTTTCTTCATGTTACGCTTGAAGGACCCCATATTATAGGAAGGAGGGAACACACTGGCCGGGAGATTGTTCCACAGGTTCACGGTACGGCAGAGAACACTTAAATAACTTAACTTTAATACCTTTTTTTCATTCTAAAAAAACCGCAGTGTAAACTCAAAACGATGGAATAACTATTCTCTTTTAACATTATAATTTTACCTCCTGCCAAAAAATAACCTACAACGCGCCTAAAGAAGGTTTTCACTTCTCTTCAGCAAACTTCACTTCAAAAAACCTTTACGGTAACTTAAAATCGGGAAACAGTCTTTAAGGGTTTCGTTAATGATGAAAATAAATAAAAAAACAATCAAGTTTACACACTAACCACTCAATCGATCATTGTGGAATTTTATATACACATTGTCAGGGATATGGGCATAATGTCAGAATGGGCATAGAATCCAGAAAAAAAACTATTACCAAGGGAAAGGTCAAACGTACATTAACACGCGTGAAGCAGAGAGAAAAACTAATATCTAAATAAATATGTTTGAGTATTGAGTATAGCCATTATTGTATTAGAAGGAAAAATGATGACCGCTGTTCACTTGCACCAAACGTCAATTTTTCCCAGCTCACCGTGCAATAAGTTACCGAACACTTGCTTTAATACTATCTAAAATCAGTTCACTCTTGTACTTACATTTAATTACAAAAACGTTTCATCTCTTCAACGTGGAGACGCTTTTAATAATTGAACTGCTTACGAAATAGTTTATTCTTAAAATATATAACACTAGCTGTGAACGCGACTCCGCCTGCGTGGAACTAATGTAAGGAAAGACTGACTAATAAAATCATTTGAATGTATAATGGTGGTAGAGCCACGATGAAGCTATTACTGGTTTCAGCATGAATGGTTCAGCTCGCCCGGGGTAGTACCACCCTCTCGCAGAAAACCGACGTGAAGTAACAGTGCTTGCATTGTTTCTTTCGTTCGGTCAGTGAGAGCGCCGGTGGCCCACCTCCTCCTCCCCCCAAACATGAAAGCGGCTTTAAAGGTAAATATAATATAAATGCCACCTAAAACTTAAAAAAAAACGTATTAAGTCTACTTTTCTACTTTTCACTCATACTTAAAATTATTTAGCGTTGTCATTAAAATTACGATAACTTTTGATAGAGTGAACCGATTTTAATGAAACCAACACTAAATGTTACTGGAGGTTATTTTTTATTATGTTTTTTTGGCCAGGCTTTATCATGAACGCAGTACTTTAACAGTGATGTGTGTTCAAACGAACAGACAGACAGATGTTTCCAAAAATGATTGGAATGTATTTAGTTACTTCTTCCAAGACAACTGCAACAATTTAACACTAAATTCTAAAAAGGACGGACACGTTAAATTTAAATTCTTGTTATATGTATACATTACTGTGTAAATTACATTGGTGTCTTGGCGAATATTTCTGTGATTAATTGAGTTCATATTTCTATTTGGTTTAATGGCTACATTAAACATAAAAAATATGTAGATACTTTAGTATATCTGTACATCTTTTTAAAGAACACAAAACCTTAGTAATAATACAAAATTTGTCGACATAATAAATAAATATTATTATAATTATTTGCTTGAAACTCGAGTGTCAATAAAATGCGTATTTTTATTTAGCCGGCAGTTCTTATTAATTTCACCTATTGATAAACTTAACATATAGACTTTCTAGTCATTTCTTTTAATAGCCTAATATTAGGTAAGTCAAATTTAAGTAAAGAAATCAAGTTACCTTAATTTTAAGCAAGTTCCCTCGTCATGAAACGATCTCACGGCTTTCCCTTCTTGATTATGACAAGGATAAATTTTACGAACAAGCTAAAAAATTAACGTCGAGTAACGCGTTTCCTGTAATTGCGCCCTTTTTTCAATTTAATTAATTAAGGTGAGTTTTGGAATTACCCTAAAGAAATGTTTTGATGACAGAAATGAATTCGTTATTAATTTTATACCGCTTTTAGTATCGGCTGTGTGATATTTTGAATCTGATGATAAAAATCATTACAATAAATTTACGTCCGTTTTATACTTGAAATTCCCTGCAATAATTTATTAGATTTTATTTACTGTTTTCATTATTTTTATTGTGTAATTATAATTATTAAATAAGATTACATTACCTTTACAAAGACTATGAATATATACATATATATGAAACGTTTGAATACGATTATATTATAATACTAGTTTATACTGCGATTTCATCTACGATGTATATTTATCTGAACAATATATTTTATATATTGAGGAAAAAATATAGCACCTCACCGCTTATCCAACTTCTTCACGGCAAGAAAATACACTTTGCTGAACCTGTGATGTTTGTAAAAATAGTATATAATTTATAAAAATAGTTTCTTAAAACCAAATAAGTCTATAACCAGAATATTGTGATAAGTCTTTTTTAGCTAAATACAATAAAAGCAAAATAAAAATAAAATAAAAAAATAATAAAAATAAAAAAAATAAAAGATTATATATAAATATATTGAAGATTAATAAGAATACCCATACATATGTACATACATACATAAATAATCATTTCATTTTTATTGTTTTCATTATTGTAAGATAGTAATAAGTTTAGTTAGGTTTTCTTAATAATGTGAACCTAGATAAGGTCTCATTCTTTTGTTAGAGGATTTTCTTATTACCCAATAAAAAAAAGTAAAACTAGCAACAATAGATCGAAATTTATTCAGTAGTTTTTAAATGACGCACGTACAACGGTAGACCTTATTATTTTATTTATATTATATATAGTGACATATTATATATATATAATGATATTTTAAAGAGGTAAAGTTTGTGAGTTTGGATGTTCGGTGTAATCTCTGGTACTACTGATTCAATTTTGAAAGTTCTCATACTATTAGAAAGGTATATAATTCCGGAGTGCTATAGACTACTTTTGGTAATTATATATTTTTAATAATTAATCATAATACATGTAATGAAGTTCGCAAATATCTATAATATGACGTGCGCTGTCTGAACGGTTTGAAATAAAGGAATAAAAACCAAAACATTTATAACATTTAGCTTTACGAAAAACTCCACGATACTATATATCTAAGTTTAATATCTCAACCAGAAATATGGTTTTTATGATAAAATTACAATATTTGTTACAAGATTAATTTGAATACAGGTTTTACGTATAATTTACAAATTCTTATAAAAACAAATAGCGAGTAAAACTATTTTTTTGCGTTTGAAAATAGAACTGGTAATAACCAATTTAGCACAGGTGAAATTGCGTGGGTCAGCTAGTATATAATATAATATGGTTACAGCAATAGTAAAACCTTGATGCAATGGTGATTGAAAAATAACGAAGGAAGCATTAGAAGCTTAAAAGCAAACAAAAGCTATCGATGACATCGCAAATGTCCTCACAGAGGTTGAAACAAGATTGATACAAAAGATAAAATGGTTTTAAACAAAGGAAAGGACGTTTATTCCTCTCAGTGGGAACATACCAGCTGTCAGTGACTAACCGAATTACAGAATCAATAAACAAAAAGCAATATATTCACGATATTAATCATTAACAGGGCACAGAACCTTATATTTTTGCATACAATCATTGTTATTTCAATGAAAATAAAGGAGAATATTTTGCATGCGCGGCCATAATTCCACTGTTAGATTAACATAAAGCACTTTCGCATACAAATCAATTGGAAGTTTAGTAAACAATAAAGCACTTAACTTTGATTCCCTTACATTTATGCAAAGTAACATTTAGTCATTTTATAAGTATTCCAATAATGAATAAACGTTGTATTTTACAGAAAGATAATGAAATAATCACTAGTAACAAGAGAATTAGTCATGGGAACCTTGATAATTATTTATATGTCGTCTTTCTGTATAAGAATAGTGTAAGGTATTGTAACTCTATGGAAATAATAAAGACGTCTTACTCTTATTCTATCTAAATAAGATCAATATGAGATATTCTTCCATTAAACTCTCTTATGTTAGCTATTAACGTAGTATTCACATCTTTTATAGATTTATTGATATATGGAAGGGCATGATAGTTGAGCGATTTGACCGACGAAATATCAATATGATGCACGTAGTTTTGAGCTTCAGAATGTACCAACAAATTTTCTGGAATTCCCGTACACTTAGTAAATGAAATCGGCTAATAGTACTAACATTATCGGCTGAAAGTAACTTGAACCAGAGGAATTTTCTTGTAGTACCACTGTTTGTGGGAAAATATAGAACTCTGGATATCTTGAAGTTTGACATGTCCAATACGTCGTGAGCTGGTGCGGTGATTATTATTATTTTTTTTATATCATAGCTGGCGAATGAACAGGTGGGTCACCTAATGTTGAGTGATCACCACCGTCCATAGATACTTGCACCACCAGCGGAGTCGCAACGGAGAGTATGCGTTGCTAGCATGTGTTGGGGAGGGGAAGGGCAGGGAGGTGGGTCTACGGCACTCTCACTGAACGAACGACACTCAACAATGCAAGCACTGTTACTTAACGTCGGTCTTCTATGAGAGGGTGGTACTACTCCGGGCGAGCCGACCCATTCATGCTGAAGCCAGTAATAGCTTCACTATGGCTCTACCACCTTATTATGCCCGTACCTTCCTTCGGGAAGTGGCCTATTGTGCTGCAGTTGGTCTCTTAAGGGCTGATAATAATTATATATAACAATCTATAAAGACAGAAATTAATTTATCTATAATATTCAAATTATCTCAAGAATAATTTTAAGATCACCTGAGCGTAGTGAATTGTGATGAAAATTGAACACAAGATATTTGGTACCTTTTAGCAAAGCAGTGGCTTCGAATCCATTTGTGTGATTTACAAATTATTGACTGAGTCTAGGTGTACTTGATGACTGTTGATTCCTTATACGAGAGTTGTTTCTTAAATTAAAATAATTGAGATTGACCTTGCTTTTTATTTTATAGGTTTGGTGTTTGACCAAAATCTCATCCAATTGGAAATGCCAGTGTGATCTAAGATGGTACACGCTTAGCCTGAAGATGTTGATGTGATAGATGGTGATGTAATAGCTCAACTGCTGGAACCAAAGTAACGTTCGACGTAAAATTATCATCCCCCATTTTATCAGGAGCCGTTTAAGTATTACGAAGGTGTACTTTCTAACTACCCTCTACCTCTGGTCAGCAAAAGAAAGCAATGCTCTTATCCCTCTCCCACATGCTTACGTAAACATTTATATGAGTATTTTTTTATTTGTTCTGGTATCCTTGTCGATTCAAGGTTAGCAGTTAGCAAGTACGCAAATGATGAGTTTAGAGTCTATGGAAGGATTCACTACTAGGGCGATTTTAGCCCAGTGTATAAGACCGCATGCTTCTCATATCAGAGCTACACATCAAGATACCCCATCCCTTATGTTATCAAAAATAAGCAAAACAAAAACCCCTGCCCCCTTTTCTACATGGGGAGATCCCTAACAAATACTCATCCCATCGGGCAGCTGAGGATGGGTTATGTCCGATTTGCACGGACTAAAACCCCATGGTGCCTTTTAGGTGGGGGAGCAGGGAGTGCCGGCTGGCAAGGTTTAACAAAGATGGTAGACCCCTCAAAGGAGGAGTGGGTGTTAGGCCCCGCTGACGAACTGCGGAAGGCGCATCGGCACTATGCACCTCCACCACATGGCCCTGTGCAGTTTAAACTGCCAACCCCCTGTCCTCCTAATGTTTACATAATAAATAAATAACCCTTATCAACCTTATATAGCTTCTATTTTATGCGCGATCACCATAAAAACTAAGTACATAGTTCTCCCATCTACTATAACGACTAAATTATTAAGTTCTCTGAACAAAAATTGCAAAAAATATAAACCACTGAAGGGTATGACATTAATCGTTTGAAATATTAAACCTAAACAATTTATATTATCCTTGACATCGGTCTGTTCGTAATCTTAGCCGTTTCTGTCATCTGTCATGGGATTTGACGTTAAAAAATTGAGCTTTTTTTACATTTACAATTGAATTAAATTCTGAAGCACGACAAGCGCTGCAAATTGTTTTATCTCTAATAAACTTTGTATATGTATAAACTTTGTATATGTATTATGGTGGTGTAAAAATGCTTTAATATTTGTCTTCGCTTTTATAACATTTGTGAATAATTTTATCCAATTTTAGTATTTGCCAACCTTTTTCACCGATTTGATTATAGTTAAGAACGTAGAACATTAATTTACTTATATATAGATACGTATTATCTTTATATATACAATTCTTCTGTCCGTGTGTACGTGACTGAGCTCCTCCGAAACGGCTGGGCGGATTTAGATGAAACTTTTTGTGTGAGTTCAGGAGCATTCAATAATGATATAGATTCACAATTGGACCCAATTGGTGGCACTGCGGTTGACTTTGAAGAGGATTCTAGTTCGCTTTAAAACAGAGGCGGTAGCATACACGTTCTCATGAACATGTCACTACCGAGAGTTTATCTTGCTAGGGAAAGGGGTTGTGAATAGATTGATTATCCTCTAACTGAAATGGCCTGATTTGCTCTAACTAAAATTTGGAGAAGAATTTATTGAAACTCATAAAAGTTTACCCATCCACCCATAGCTTTTGCTTGAGGCTTCGTTCGCCGTAAGTACTTTATATTTTCGGGATAGATGGTATGTATTTACTTTTCCCTACCCATAACAACATTTTGCAAACGCAAAATTTCATAATTATCGCTTGAGTACTTGAGGTGCGAAAGCGTAACAAACAAACAAATACACCAATTAACCTAGCCAGAATTCGGCCATCTGCACTATGGATTAATTCTCATAACAAAAAATAGTTTCAATCGATAAAACAGATAGCTAAAAGACACACTTATCGCTCGTAATTAAAAACTAGATTTGAAAAGACTTAGTTAAAATTATCAATTTAATTTGAGATGAATTCCTATTGAAACCGCTCAGTGATTGTCTGTAAGTCGCTCCAACCAGATAGATAACGTATTTGCGCCGGAGCCGGGCTACATCATACACTATATCGTCTGCTGTATAGACTTAGAAACAGTTATAGATGCGTATATATTATTATCATAATTATTTTAATCAATAATAAAAAACGCAGTAGACTTTCCAAAAAAAAAACACGTACATTAAAATAAAGTTTCTTTTAAAAACAGGTTTTATGAAACATTGGACAGTCTTTAAGCTGTGAATTAGGAGTTATGTTCGAGAAAAACTTTTTTTATTATAAGCCGTGGAGGTTTACTCTGTGCTAGAATGTGCATTAGAAGTCTGCCTGCAAGTGTTATTAGTTTGTAATCAAATCACAGCGTTAGACTGATTTTAAGAATTTTGAATTTTGGGCACTGCCGTTTTTGGAGTGTAAAACCTATTAAAGCGTATTATTTTTGTCATTTCTTTATTTACATAGAAATAAAAACCCAACAAATGTTCCTTAAATACCTTTTTAAACACATGAAAATTCTAAATATATTTTTATATGTCGTATTTAATTACTTTCTATATATTTTTAACTCGTAAAATCGGCATACAAAATTTCTATTTTTATGGACATTTATGATCATGCTAATATAAATAAAATTAATAGTAACAATTTAAAAACACAAAACAAAACAATAAACATCTTCTTTATATATAAATTTCTTCTGTGCGTGTGTATGTCACTGAACTCCTCCTAAACGGCTGGACCGATTTTAATAAAACTTTGTGTGCGTGTTTCAGTGGTTCCGAGAATGGTTTAGAGTCACAATTGGACCCGGTAGGTGGTGCACAGGATTGACTTTTAGGATTTTTTTAAATTATCAAGGCAGGACAAAGTCCCCCTGGCCCGCTAGTAGAATATATGTGAATGTACGTGCAAATATACAGTGAAAATGTTATAAGCAATTTGATCACGTTATTGTAGATAAATTAAGTATGGAAGTAAACAATGTATATTATTTAGCATTAAAATGATATGAAATCAAACACCATATAAAAAAACGTGAGGAATTACTAAACGCATTCACAACTCTACAAGGCAAGTTCAATGCACCAATGGAATGCCACACCCCTCGCGCGCAACATAGAAACATAATTAGTTGTCTCATCCCATCTCGCTGCATCGACTACATCTCGACATACCGCGTCCATCGACCTCCTTTCGCTGCGTTTTACAACCGACATCCCCATTCACTAGGCAATGGATGCTTAATTCACCCAATGTAGGATTTAACGTCACACAAACACCATGAAGTTAGCAACGAGTTAGCACTACGATCATAAGCGTATATCACTTATTTCACTTGACAACCGAAATTAATTGAATTCCGTTAATTTTTCATAGCAAACGTTTCGCCGGTAACATAATTAACGATTTGCCTGTCGGTAATTATGTAAATAAGTGATTTATCAGATTTTTTTACCCGTGTAACGCGTAGAGTTATAGAGTTTTTAATTTAATTAATAAATGGGAATTACGAACCTGTTTCAGTGTAGGCAAAAACTGTACTTATAAATATTCATAGAACGGAGGTACAGATGTATTAATTGATGTTATTAGATAAAAAGTTTTAAGGGAAGTATTAATTTTAGGAGGCGAGTTTGTGTTTGAGACCTTTGATTTAAGAATTACATAGGATGTGTTTGTTGACTTTTAAAAACACACCACACAATAATATATAATATTTACAAGTACAAAATCTTTGCTTTTTTATATGCATCTCTAGAACTTTATTGGTTTTAACATCACGCTACGAACCTAGGAGCAGTTACCATAAAAGTTTATAATATATATACAAATACAGGCGTATGGTATTAAGCATCGAGGACCAGATAATCAAAGACTCGAACCTCAAACATCGGAGCTACGGTCTTTAACTATTATACCATTAAAAATAGTTCATAACATTTATGACACGTCACTGTAATTTAAATCTAAAGAACGATTCTTGAAATTTATACAATAGGGCTTTTCAACGATGCAACTATTTATACACAAAACAAACTGTATTTTTAAAGTTTTCACAAAAACACCTTAACATATAGATAGTAAGTACGTAGGTAGGTAGGTAATTTTGTAGGTGGTAGAGCCACGCTGAAGCTATTACTGGTTTCAGTATGAATGAGTAGGCTCGGCCGGGGTAGTACCACCCTTTCACAGAAAACCGGCGTGAAGTAACAATACTTGCATTGTCGCGTTTCGTTCGGTGTGAGAGCGCTGGATAACCCACCTCCCCTCCCTCTCCCCCTTCCCCACTGCCCCCATCCCCACTCCCCCTCCCCCAAACATAGGTTAGCAACGCCCTTGCGACTCTTCTGGTGTTACAAGTATCTATGGACGGTGGTGATCACTTAACATCAGGTGACCCACCTGTTTGTTTGCCTCCTATATTATAAAAAAAAAGTCTTAGCTCTGCGTCGTAAACTCAGAAAGTAAGTCTATGTGTCAGTCTTGCCCTCCGTGAGAAATTGTGGAACTAATGATTCGTTTAGAAATGCAATCCTACATCTATTTATGTTATTAATATAAAATATGTCCATATAATGTTGAGGGGCAATTATAAAAGTATGACGTCATCTTTATCACCAAATAAAGTAATGCACTATTTAAGTTACAAATTATCTTTAGTGATGAGAACGGTTCGGCGATCCGAACGAGAATAATCCCCGTTCTATTTTCATTATGTTTTTTACTACCTCCACTTGTTTGAAAGGGTAGTGCATAATTTTTTTACGATACACGTAAATAATTTTTGGTACCTTTGCCGGAATATTTGCTCCGATAAATATCATATAAAGTATGTTCGTATATGATATATATATGTATATATCTAGATATATATATGGTTAGATGTATGTATATACAAACGTTTAGTGTAAGATGCGTGAATATGTTGCGCAAAGGAGCCATGTGGCAATTTTACGAACAATTTTATTTCATTCCCCATTCATATACGTAAATTAATTCTTAAGGAGTAGGTTCTAAAAAAATGAAAAAGCGAAAGCAAGGAAAAAGATAATCCAAGTATTAACAAATCCGTGAATTATGTATATATCCCTGCCTACCACAATTTGTCATAAGCGTTATTAATCGGGCGCGATCGCCCTCCTATAAATTATATTCGGCAGTGAATTTAATTCGTTCGAAGTTTGCGTCGCTTAGAGTTATGATTGTTACCACCCAAAACGTTGCATCACGGAGTTTGTATAATTTAAATTTTAAATGGAATTTCATTTAGGTAATAGTGGTCCCCATTTTATCGAATTTTAATCTAATTTATTTTACATTATTATTTGTCATAATAAATAAGAACAGCAACATGTAAAACGGAGGGCCATAAAAACTCCCCCAAGAGAAAAAAAATCAAGGCAATGATAAGGACTACGGACAGAAGTGAAAACTCAAAACAATGAAAGAAATGGGTTCCATTTTGAATTTTCATATTAATTATAGTGTAAATGGCAAAATTCAAATTTGTTTATTAGGATTAGTGTGGGTTTTCATATCTATTGGCACTCGGAGCAATAATTATATACATTTTTATAAAGTATATTAATCAGTCAAACGTATGATGAGCTGCAAAATATCAATATTACATATTAGTCTGACGCAAGACTTCGGCTGAGTGCCTTAAGCGCTCGCCTTAGTAGTCCGGTGAAGTTGTTAAGACCTTGCTAGCTCAATAGCATAGTCAGTTCGAAAAAAAAACAGACGCAAGCCGCATAAGCGTGCCATAACGCGATATTATAAATTTGTCTCCTACTAAAAATACCGCACAACGCGTCTACAGAGTCACTTCAAAAATGTCCTTAAATTTGTCACAAACCTTTACCCAAAAGTTCATTATCGTGTCATTATGATTTTAAAATGTCACCTTACAAATAAACAATTAGCTACAACAAAAAATATATTTACGACCATCTGTGAAGTTAAAGTAAACATATAATAATCTACAAAAGAAACGGTTCATTTCTCTTGACAGTAAAACAAAATAACAAACGACAATGCTACTACAAATCACGTGGAGTGCGCGACGCGTCCCCCGCGATTACATTCGCCATCATTTAGGCAATTTGTTTAGGACACGTTGTATTGATGGCGCATGTCGTGTACATTTACTAATTTAGATTGGTAATATTATTAGTTGATGGTGAAAGACAACTTCGTGAGGAAACTTGAACCTTAGAAATGTTCTTGTGGTACCACCGTAAGTGAGAAAAATATAGAACTGTGTATTTTTCGGAGCTTAATATCGTCAATACGACGTGAGCTGGCGTGGTGATTATGCGCATTCTTTCAAAGTCAAATTCCCCTTCCTTCGACAAGAGCCTTATAGCCGTGCAACTTTGAAACTGCCTATTCGATTTCGACGAAACTTATATTGGAAAATAGAGAACATTTTAAGTTATTATCTATGCTATATATAATTCCGCTTTCCTATAGAATATATGCAGTAAAAATAAAAACAAAAGTACACTTAAAATTGGCAAAGGACTACGTATAAAAATATTGACAGACACTATTAATCCAGATAAAACATAAAATTCTAATTAAGAAGAATTTATTACCAATAGAGAAAAGCTATGTTACAAATACATACAAAACATGTTTTAGCTTTAAATTAGTATTCAGTTTAGTTGGTAATGAAAATTTTAAAACGTCAGACAAATAATAGAATATTACGTTTTAGAACTTTCGTAGTAAGTAGTTCGAAATTTCAATCAATATTTTACGATAATATATTCTACATGCACTTTAATTCTATACACAGGTTCGAAATTAGTGTTTCATTTTATCTATTTTACACCTTGAGAACGCGAATATAAACTCTGCTTTGTTACCGGGTCTATTTGAGAGCGTGTTTACCAGACGAGCGTATAAAATTTAATCAGCATTATGTAAACATTCAACCGTTTTATAGACAAAATATAAATGGATGTTAATAAATCTAAGAATAATAAATGCAAACACCGTTGTTTCTGCATTTAGAAAGCTTTTACGCTATCTACTTTATTATTACTGGCGATTAGGTAAAGCTAGGCTATATATTGTTTTTATTAAGTTTTATGTTGTAAATTAATACGGACGAAGTTGCGGGGGCTGACTAGTTTAGACTGGAAATATAATTATTTCTCAAATGTATTCAAGATTAAATTAAATACGATAATATTTATTAGAAAATATCCCGGAAGAAGGTGAAGATTTGGTGACATTACTCAAACAATGCGCGAACGCAATTATGTGCCGAAGATTCCCGAACACGCGTGCCTCGACATGAAGTCACTGCCCGAGGTTATATAGCTGCTATATAGCAGGGTATAAAGTATGTTATGTTAAAGATTTTTTACATAAAGCAATAAGGCAGTTACTGTACTATACTAACGTAGATTCGAGTCCGATGATCCAGAGCTTTCCACTAAGCAAAATATCGTGGTGAAGCCATATCATGGCAGTGAGGTTTTTTCTTTGCCTACCTGGCTAGTAACAATCTCCAAGTTGTAAATTTGTCGCCAAGCACCTACGTATGTATTGTAGTAGCTGCACATTCTCGAGAGACAGGCCTTCAGACAGAACAATCAGAAAAGCAACCACAACATTGAAAGTTAGGCCATTTTTTGAAATGTCTTTTTAATTATCATCCTTTAACTTTCGAACTTTGTAATCCTTGTGATAGAACCATCTAGATGAATTTGTCCATTGTAGTTATCGAACAATAATCATCTTCGAATCCCATCGTCGGGACATTTTCTATCCATACTGTGGTAAATGTTCTTCATAGGTGGTAGAGCCATTACAGCTATTACTGGTTTCAGCATGAATGGCTCGCCCAGGGTACTGCCACACTGTCATAGAGAACCGACGTGAAGTAATCGTGCTGGCATTGATGCGTTTCGATCGGTCAGTGAGAGCTCCGGATGTCCACCACCCTCTCCTCTCGCGCAGTTTGGACTCTCCTGGTGTTGGTAGTGTCTATGGACAGTGGTGATCACTTAACATCAGGTGGCCCACCTGTTCGATTGCCTGTTATGACATAAAGAAAATATGTTCTATGGCAGTAGATGTGGTAGCCGCATCCAATGACTTACCAAGAGCTTGACTCATGAAATGAAGGACTTACGATCAGGGAAATACTCGATAGGGAAGCCATCCTCTTTTCTTACTCTAGTAGCAGATCTTTATCGAAAAGTAACCTAATAAAAAAATATATATCTCCTTAATTATATATCTCGCAAGTGCAAAGCGAATTCAATTTGTATACTAATCATGAGGAAGCTAAAGCGTAACAATATATCTGGTTCTTCATTTAAAATATATAAAATACTTCTATGATTAAGTCTATAGAGAGGAGTGCATACCTTATGCCAGAGAATCTTATTCCGCCATTTTGAAAACGATATTAAACCACTCCTAGTGTGTCTTTGTTAACTTTGTTTAGATTACAAAAATACTCTGCCACGAAATGTATAATTTACTCTATGACAGTTTATTGAGAATTATTCAATTTAGGCCCTGAGAAGGCACTTTGGAACGTCAAAACTACCACCGGTTCGGAAAACAACCCAGTCAGAAGAACCGGAAAGAAACTCGATCTGGTTTATCTTTTCATAATAACTTTACCTAGAGATTCAGTATTCTCGTTCAGTTAAAAAGTAAGTATGTTAGATAAATATACTACCTTGTCAATCCATGAACAAATCTAATTTAAATGAGGTCATCGCGTATTAAAAAAAAATACGTCCTTCTACTGAACAAAGGCATACCCGTGCCAATAGTTGTCCGTGCAAAAATAATGTTTACATCATATTTTATTGGGACTTACATACGTGACCGAACTGTTGAATCGACGTTAAAGCTGTGGCATACATTCAAATAGCTTATTTGTACTACGATTTCTTAGCTATATGAATGAGTATGTGACCTGTATTATTTCCAATACTTATAACAAAAATCAATTACTGAATTTGTAGATGTTATAATGTCGCGAAGTTTTTTTTATTACTTCAATGTATAGCTGCAATCTCAGTCTTAAGTCACATAGGCAGTGGATCATGATAAAAAGTTAATCATGAACCCATAAGTGAAATAATTATATAATAAAACCCAACATGCATGCTTCTTTGTATTCTCTTAAATGAGACATTGCATGTACACCGATAAATAAATAAAGTGCAAATATCTAATTTTTAAAAGAATGTGAGTTGATTTTGGAAGATGAACACAAAGAAAATTGTAAACATTAATTAATATTTAATAGTTAAATAATGTAACAAGCAAATACGTAGGATTAGGTTGTCACCACCACATACCATGTACATTGTACATACAATACAGACCGGTTATATTGTATGGGGTGTAAGGGGTGTCGAATAACATCATAAGACTTGAGACACTCAAGCCAACCTCACCTGCACGTGGTGCACCCTGCTGAATAATGAACGAGGCAATGGTGAAAGCGGGTGGTAGGGTTTTACAGCCTGAGTGGGTCACAACCACCATGTATATAGCGAAAAATCCCGTCATAGTGAGTCCCTTCTGCGGATCGCGTTTCGGGATCAGCCTGTGCATATCCAGCTTTTCGCAGACCGGCATGACAGCGGCGACCGGCGATGTATAGTGTCTCGGTCGTCGCCATTGTTTTTGGATTGTACTGTGCTTACCATCAGGCATAATGCAGTCACTTTGCAGTGCTACAATAAAAAAAAATAAGCTTGACGTCTTCTGGAATAAGCGTACAGCACTCGCCAAACTTTCTGACTGCTTTGAATATAAATAAGCAGAACACAAATTTAGACATAAACACGTATTATACTATATGTATAACATAGACACGCCTTAAAGATAAACTAATTCCAACTGTAGGCTGCTATAATAATATCTTAACATTGTTTTGTATTAATAGATATACCAATAAACGAGTCACAATGACTCTCTTTTAGTTTGCCGCGTTTCGGCAACATCAGGAGTGTATCCAGCAGTCGAGAGACTTAACATCGACGACTGTCCATGGATTAGGGATTCCTTAGTGATCGCCTGTATTTAGATCGCCTTATGGTTACTACCAGCAATAGTACCGTCATTTTCTCGCGCGATAAATAATAAAAAATCTCGCTTCGTTTACTCCAAAATAGCTTTTGTTCGCGGGTTTCCCCAGTTTAATATAGATTTCACATATCCTTTGGGACCAGTACAGTAGAGTCTCATTAATCCAGCACGTCAGTAGTTCGATACGTCCAATAGGGCCAGTCCGGTCCCCTATACTCACGCTTCTCTCACCCCTATACAACCCATTAATCTGAAACTATCTGGTTTTCAAAGTGCCGGATTAGTGAGACTCTACTGTACTTTTATTTGGATGAAAGGTATATAATGTCCTTCGCTCCTGAGAATATCTACGCCACATTTCATTATGATTGGTAAATTATCTAAGTCGTAAAAATGTACAAACAAAGAAACAAACAAATTTACATTTAAAATATTAGTAAGAATTTACTAGACTCTTTTGTCTAACAACAACGTTCCACTGAATTAATGTATACGAATGTATATATTAACAATAATCGAATAGCTATATTAAATACCAATAACTGAATTAATTATTCCACTGACATATAAATAAAATAAGGATGTCTCTTACTAATTTTAGTTTGTAAAATCAAACATTTATTATATCGTAAATGACATTTTATTACCAAATAATAAATGTAATATTAATCCTTATATAAATAAAAATTGAATTTATAAACATGTAAATACATACATAATGTATTGTATATATACATAATAATGTAATGAAGTTTGGAAATAAAAACTCGAATGGGAATTACTACTCGTTTTTCTCGCTGATAAAGATGTTTTCGAAACTCATGGTGGTTTTGTCTTCAATGAATACATCTTGAGGGATTCAGATAAATAAAATTAATTTATTTACTAGTCAGCCTTGGATCGCGAAATCGTAAGCGCTTCTCCTGTCAAATACCGCTAAAGGCGCCTAAATAAGTTTTCACTTCAATAACAATAAGTCTACTGCATTGTCATTATATAAACATATATCTCATTTGGCAGAAATATGATTAGTATTTTAATTTACGTAACCTCATATAGTGACCCATTAACGTTGACTCGGTTATGTGCCTATTTGTCGCTTCGTATTCACAAAAATTAACACAAAACCCGTCTCTTGATTCTCGAAGCCATATCATACCTAGGAGTGAATACAAGATTGACTAGAAACGTTATCTCAAATGTTTATCAACATTGATGTAATTTATTCTGTATATTCCGATTTTATTGTCTTATAATAGTTCTGTCAAGATTTCAATGAATGATAACGAGGAGGAATGCTTTTAAAATTTACAATGTTCGCGATAAATTAAATATCAAAGCTAATCGGTAACGTCCGTGTTTTAATTCTATATTCCAGTATATTTACAGAAATTAATTATTTATTTCAAATGTCATAATTAAGTTACATATTGCACAGTGTACGTCACTGCCACGATTAACGCGAGTTTTACATACATACAATAAAACAAAATTAACTTTTTTTTAACTTTTTTTTATATCAAAGACAGGCAAACAAACTGGTGGGTCACCTGACGTTAAGTGATCACCACCGTCCATAGACACTAGCAACACCAGAGGAGTCAAAAGTGTGTTGCCAACCTGTGTTTGGGGGAGGGTATAGGGGGAGGGAAAGGGGAAATGGAAAGGGAAAATGGCTCCGGCGATATCACTGACCGAACGAAACCATTCATGCTAATAGCTACAGCATGGCTCTACTACCTACAAGCGTGGCTCTACCACCTACAGCGTGGCTGTACCACCTACAAACGTGGCTCTACAACCCACAAGCATGGCTCTACCACCTACAAGCGTGGCTCTACCACCTACTGTTACTGTTAAGTTACAGCGTCTACCAAACGAAAACATACATTCATTCATACATACTCTAAGGAAACACAACACTTCTATGTAGTCAGGTAATAAAACAAACTTGATTTTTGCTAGTATCCATTTTTAACGCGCCCTGAAAGAAAACTGAGTTAAGTAATAAAAAAAAGTTTTTTAGTACGAAATCTCTTTCTAACGAGATCTATTGGAATCCGATCACACTTATCATCATCATCAGCCTGTAAGAGACCCACTGCAGGGCCATAGGCCTCTTCCCGAAGGAAGGTATGGGCGTAGTCACCACACCAGCCCACGACGTATTGGCGATTTCTGAGTAATCCACAGTTCTATATTTTTCCCACATACAGTAGTCATACTACAACATACTACATACTACTACATACTACAAGAACATTTCTCGGGTTCAGGTTTCCTCACAATGGTTTCCTTCACCGTCAGCCGATAGTGTTACCAATTTAAATTAGTAAATGTACGCGAATTCCGAAAAAAACGTTGGTATCACACTTATGCAACGCGAAATACATATAAGTAAAACTATCCATTGGAAAAATAATGGATTGTTTTATAATACAACTATTATTTACTAGTAGCGATCCCTTGTGAGAACGAGGAAAAATTAAAATTAGTTGTACAGAAAACGAAACATTCAGTCATTTTGATGGTGGTTTAGCCACACTGAAGCTATTACTGGTTTCAGTATGAATGGATCGGCTCGCCCGGGGTAGTACCACCCTCTCACTGAAAACCGACGTGAAGTAACAGTGCTTACAATGTTTGCATTTCGTTCGGTCAGTGAGAGCGCCGGAGGCCCACCTCTCTTCCCCTTCCCCCTTCCTTTGCCCCCCCCCTCCTAACCTAGGCTGGCAACGCACTTGCGACTCCCCTGGTGTTGCAAATGTCTATGGACAGTGGTGACCCACTTGTTCGTTTGCGTCATATATAATTTTTAAAAAAATCAGTCACGTTTAGAATTTAACAAAACCCACCCTACACCAATCTTAGCATCTCCAAATTTGCTCTAGACACACGAATAGTTCATTTTACAAAGTTTTTTTAATCATTTCTCCGGGATCTAATATACAATGAATACAAGTATAAAATATTTTATTTAATCCAGCATCTCTGAGTGCGCACCTGGCGTTTGTCAGATTTAATTAATTGCCAGTGTGGGTGGACTCAATTTGCTTAGCTCGGCTCTATAAAGTATTACGAAAATTCTTAAATCCGTTGTACTTCTTATCTAGTTGTACATCTGATAGTGGGTGGGCGAACTCTATCGAAATATTTCATCATTTTCTTTAGATATATATTTTTTGGCAATCTTTTTGCATAATTATTTATTTATTAAGTTAAAAGATGTAAGTTGCCCTGATTTTTTTTATGTGAACTAATTCGCAGGCACAACTAATCAATTCTAGCTATTTAAATTATTGTGTAAAGGTCGCTTCGGATTGAAAAGTTTTAATTAAAGAATAAATATATTTCATGTAATGAACGAATATAATAAAATAATTAACAGATGAACGGTTACAACAAAGGTTCCCTCGTTCATTCCACGTTTAGCCGAAAACCACAAAGCGAGAGTTCATTAACACCGTATAGTACTGATTGCTGTCAATTTGTACCAATTAAATAATGGTAAACGACGGATTGAACACACGAATCCATTGACGCGCTGTCGGATAGCATGGGGTGACGAATTCATAATAGCTGTTACTAGTTTTGAACCAGCCGCTTCGTTTAAGGCGAAGTTTCTTTTTGTAGGAACGCCGAAATCGTACTTTTTTTTTTTATGTCATAGGTGACAAACGAACAGGTGGGTCACCTGATGTTAAGTGATCACCACCGTCCATGTACACTAACAACACCACAGGAGTCGCAAGTGCGTTGCCACACTTTGGGGGGAAGGGTTAGAGGACGGAGAGGAGAGGGGAGGGGAGGTGGGCCTCCGGCGCTCTCACTGACCGAACGAAACGCAACAATGCAAGCACTGTTACTTCACGTCGGTTTTCTATGAGAGGGTGGTACTACCCCGGACGAGCCGACCCATTCATGCTGAAACCAGTAATAGCTTCAGCGTGGCTCTACCACCATTAAAATGCAAATATATTTCGATCACTTTTTTCGATCTTTTATTTTTGGCAGCCAATCTTCCAGATTTTTACTATCATTTTTGAGTAGGTAATGTTATTTTACAAGTTTCTTGCGATCATTTCAATGAACTAACAATATGGTGGCCGTCTTGTTAGAACATTCCGGAGAATCTTTGCAGCAAGACAGAATCCATGCCCCGTGGTATTATTTCACATTCACTTCACCCGTGCACAATAACCAAACCATATTACGTAAAACACTACCAATATTACAAAATATAGATTTAAATAACACAAGAGTGTGAATTAAGTATAGAATCCACTACATGACAGATTAAGACCCCGTCAAAAAGTCTCAGGCGTATTCATGAATTAGGTGTTTTAGAAATAATTTATGTTTATTCCGTGTGAAAAGTAGTGGTGGTTGAGCCACTCGGCATGTACTAATTAGTAATTATTAAAAGGCATTAATAACACTATTGACTATTGAAAAAAGGCTGAGCCTGAGAAACATTCTTGTAGTACAGCTGTATGTGTGTAATATTATCTGTATTTATAGATCTATAGATAAATTTCTATCAATATGACCGTTAATCATAAAAATTGGTATACCAAGTTGCCTCATGTATAATGTTTTTTTTTATACATTTCTACTAGATGACACTAGGCTGTATTTAATTGTTATTGAGTTACATATTGCAGTTTAATATTGAGTTACATATTGCAATTTAAGATGAACGAAGTGGCAGTCGTTTATTAGTTCTTGTATATAATTGTAATTATCTATTATAATTACCGTCAAATCTTTATTAATTTTAAGATATTTTTATGAAAACTTAGGCTTTTTCTCGCGCCTTAATGTAGTATAAAATTTCTCGAAAACATTACCTATTTTCTGGATAAAAGGTACCTTATGTTCAAAATAAACAAATTCATATTCATGTTTACAACTTTACGTTAACAACGTTTTGCACCTTTATTAACAACGATTTGATAATATGTTTTCTCAAAACTTAAACCGAAATATTTTATAAATAAAATAATAGATATTACATGTTACGCCGAAATAAGAATTTAATAATACCAATACATAAGTACGTCTTTCGGCTTACGTCAACGCAACTCGGCAACTTTCGGTCGAACGTTGTATTCTCCTTAACACAGAAAAAATGACTAAAACAAATTGATTTTACAAAAAATATCCATCAGTTATATTATGACCGTTATAAGACTGATTGCTAAGCAATTTGACCATGTACCTTCCCATGAAACAATTTGTACTAACGTTTGGAAATATTTAAGTAAGTGGTGAATCGAATTTCGTAATTTTCTGTTTGTTGTAATGCATTGTAACAACAAGACAATGGTAATTATTTAATTTATATATTTTTTCCAATCGTACACCATGAAACCCGGCAATCAAGAGGAACTAAAGAATTTTGAATTATTCACTTCGTTTTTGTTGTATTTAGCTTGATTCAAAAGGAACTTGTTTTAAAAATGTTAGACAGGTTATTTTGAGAGACGAAAAACACTGGCATTTGTAAACTATTCTACGCTTGTAATATTATAAATTCCTTATTTGAATTCGCGATACATTTTTAACACTAAATTATAATAAATAAAATTCCTTTATAGCAAAAATATTTTCTTTTTTATGTTAAGCGATCACCGCCGTCCATAGACACTTGCAACACCAGGGGAGTCGCAAGTGCGTTGCCAGGTTGCGTTGGGGGGGAGGGAAGAAAGGGTTAGGGGAGGGGATAGGGGAAGGGAAGGGAGGGTGGGTCTCCGGCGCTCTCACTGACCGAACGAAACGCAACAATGCAAACACTGTTACTTCACGTCGGTTTTCTGTGAGAGGGTGGTACTACCCCGGGCGAGCCGACCCATTCATGCTGAAATCATGTTCGGTTGTGTGTATTTTTTTTTTTATGTATGTTAATCGATATCTCCGTCAATTATGAACCGATTTTAATGATTCTTTTTTTATTGGAATCGGTTATTTTCAGAGGTGGTCCCATATAAATTTGAAGAAAATATTCAACCCCTAAAGGGGTGAAATATCGTTTATTTGATTTTCGCCCACTTCGTCTCTACGTATTTTTGTGAAATTGGAACCGATTTATTATACCCATTAGAAGCCAGATATATTTATGGACACTAAAAATGGAGAAATAAAAAATTTTTACAAAAAAAAATAAACCGCCTTCGATGTGAAAAACTAATAAGGCACTAAAAAGCGAAAAATAACTGAATTATTAAATTAACCAAATTAAATAAAAAATATTGATATTTGCACTACCTAATAATATATTTGAAGTCGATGCCGACCTACATTTCAAAGTTGCAGGTAATAAAATATGTATACTATACAGATATACTCGTACATCATAAGACACGAGAGTGGACCAAAACTTTGTATGTAGATGATATGAATTTAGGTTGGCATCGACTTCAAATATATTATTAGGTAGTGCAAATATCAATATTTTTTATTTAATTTGGTTAATTTAATAATTCAGTTATTTTTCGCTTTTTAGTGCCTTATTAGTTTTTCACATCGAAGGCGGTTTATTTTTTTTTGGAAAAAATTTTTATTTATGATATCATAACGGTGTATGCAATGCACGCCGAGATAACACCTACACGGTAGGATATTTTCCAAGTTACTTGACGATTGTCATTCTATTTTAGTCTATTTAAACAATATCTTTATAAATTATATCCTATATGTTATTATGATATATAATCTATATCATTATAAGGTTTCATTGGAATTTTGTTGAGTAATTTTTACATGAGATATTAAGAAACATCGATCAATACTGACAAATTTTCTCTTTCCTAATATTATTGTGGATATATATATATATTTGGGTAGTTCATTTCCGCAAACATTTTTTTTCGTTGCTCATGTAAAATATTAATCTACATATAGAAAAAAAAATTCTCACCAAGTTTGAACTCTTAATATTAATTTTAAGTACTTACTATTTAAATTTAAAGTTTTACCATTCAAAATGCATGTAAAAAAATTTTTTTTTTTTTTCAAATTTCTAATGCTTACCCGGCTTTTACAATATTGCAAATCGGTTTGATGGAACTTGTGGGGAATTTCACGCTATTCAAAATAGTCTTTGTGTAACTTGCACTGGCTCACCAGTAGGAGTCGTCAAAGTATTTTTTTAATTCACAATTATTTTTCTTGTTTCAGTCGGAAGACTATGACAGAGGCGGAGTTGCAAGCAAAATAAAATTAATTCTACGGTACTTACTTAAGTTTCATGTGAAATCGTAAGGTTATTGACGTCATCACATACCTGAAACAAAATCTTTCAGTTGTAAAATATTCGGTAGTTCTTACAAACGTTTGTCGATTGGTCCAGTTAAAATGCATTACAATTTTGTTAATATATTGTATACTAGCCTCAGCCCGTGACTTCGTTCGCGTGGAATAGTTACTTTTGGCTAACGCTAACACGCAGCCGAAGCTCTCAATAGGAAAAAAACGATTATGAAACATTTTTCATTGATGCTCCGCTCCTATTGGTTTTAGCGTGATGATATATAACCTTTCTCGATAAATAAGCTACATAACACTCAAAGATTTTTTTTTAATTAGACCAGTAGTTCAGGAGATTACCCCCTACAACGTCACAAACTCACAAACTTTACCTTTTTATATTATTAGTATAGATAAAGCTACGCGGCGTAAATATGATATATAGAAGTAATCAACAAAATTTCATTCGTCTAAATCAGCGACTTCCAGCCTGTGTTACGCGTACTCCTGGGAGTACGAGGGGTCCAATTGAGGTTACGTGAAAATTATATTGGTAATGGCTGAAATACTGAGAAGTTAAAACAATCTACTTATATAAATATTATTGTTATAAAAAACGCTGGTTGGCCTTGATGAAGTGTAAACGTAGATATAAAGGAGAACAACCTCACACGAAGGGACGCCGAAGACTAGGTAACGTGAAAGAAGTTACACTCTAGGAAGAAGAAGCAGATTATAATAACGTAATAAATAAATAATACAATTGTATTAAATTATATAAAGGGACTGCTACAGAAAACCTCTATAGATCACAAGACTCTAAAGACAATATTAGGTATATTTGAATGTTGAGATTTACAATAGATACCTTAAAAGAGAGGACACGTTTTTAGGAGTAGATATGGAGTAATTATCAGAGAAGTTGTAATCATAAATAAAAAGTTTTATTATGGGGTGCGAGAACGAGAAAAGTTTGGGAAAAACTGGTCTAATTTATGAATGTTTTTTTTTTAAGTTCAACAGGTACGCGCTTGGCCACAATCGCGCTTACTCACTAGATGCCTGTTCACTCTACTCTTAAAGACTCCCACGTTAAAGGATCACGGGAAGACAAACGCTGGGAGTGAATTCCACTCGTGAGCCGTACGTATAATAAATGTGGAAGGAAATGTCATGAACGTCATGTACACTCAAATTGAAAAGAGTTTATTTAACGACATTTGGAATCCAAAAATAATTTAGTGATATATACCCGACTGCACAGAAAAAAGGCTAATGCTTTTCGCACGTACGTATATGTTTTTCTTAGGCAAGCTTTGTAGCCTAAAGGACTAGATTTCTAACATATGAGGTATCCTTGGATTCATCTGAATTATGAAAGAATTTAAGAATACAGAAGAAAAATTTTAAATGGATTTTTTTATTTGTTTTTTTAATTACCTACTCATCTAATAAGCAACGATATGTTTTAAAATATATATTTCCATTAATTGCATACAAATATCATAGCCACGAACCTAATAGATTCACTGAACCAACACTTTCTCTAAATAAAAAAATACATATAACCTTTCTATCCAAAACTTTATATTTCGTTTAGAGAAAAAAATAACATTAAACAAGCCTCTAATTATTATAACTGACATTCGAATAAACGAAATCATATTGATAACCAAAACACTAGTTAAACATGTCGAAATGCATCGGAAAACGCCTTGATGTTCGCCGCGAATTGCCTTTTATATAGACTCCGAACTCGTTATCAGTCAGTCGGCATTAAACAGTTATATTCAGTAACAATTACGTATATGTACAGTCGACTCAAAAAGAGTTATGATAATAAATTATTTTATTAGAAACATTATCAAAACACTTCTTTGGATGCCTAGACGTTATGTCAATTGTGAACAGTGTATTTCTTTTTTATATATATCAGGATTGTATTTAGGATATTAATCTCAACGATAGCCTAATGGCAGCACCTTAAGACACAGCGTCGATCGTATTATGTTCGAATCAAAGGAAAACGTTGTGATGGAACAATAACACGACCCTAGGACATTATCTACACCCTCTCTGAGAAACATCGTCAGCCAGCGTAAATTGTAGCATGTTATTAGGTGGCATCGCTATTTATGAGCGTATAAGATTATAAACAGAAGGTAAATTCTATAAATGGGTGTTGGTATATTTGAAACCGACATACTCGAACACCATAAGATTCAACACCATGAAAGAGAGAAATTTCAGTGTTTTTTTTACGATATTTTAGGACTAAAGCCGTGTTATTACAAAAAAGTTAAATACGTATCAAATACTTGGATTAAAAAAATTTCCTAATAAATGCACCGCGCTCTCCCGAGGCAAGTTCGCGTTATCCTTTTTCACAAGTCTAACGTAACGCAAGCAAAGCGAGACAAAAAAACAAGATGGCGAACATTCAGCGACCGCGGTGCATTTAATATGAGACCTTTTTTTAAGCCAGGGTTCAATACCTATTTAACTTTTTGTAATAACACCGAAGGTATTTATGCTTTCCATTTCATTATAATTCATAATCAGATACTGTTGCAGAACGTTAATTGCTTCGCCGTTTAATCAAACGTACGAAAAATATGTACACAGTATTTATATTGCTATAACACAAATATTTATTACATCAAATAATAATAATAAATGCGAGTTTTTTTTTTTTTTTCTCGAACTGACTACGCTATTGACCCTGCAGGGTCTTTACAGCTTCACCGGACTACTAATAAATGCGAGTGTTAAGATGGATGTGTGCTATAACTAGAATGGACAAGATTAAGAATACGTATGTCAGAAGAAGTTTGAAAATAATACCGGAAGTTGAAGGATAATAGGTTAGCATGGTATTAGGAAAAGAGATGAAAGTCATGTAATTAGAAAAGTTTTGAGTACGAAGGTGGACGGATATAAGAGTACAGGAAGACCGAAAAAGGTAGGCATTGTATGAAAAATGAAATGTGTATAAAAGGTTTGAATATCTAACAGGGCATAGTGAAAAAGGAAAACATGTTGTGCCGACCCTACTTAGGTGGGATAAAGGAAGAAGAAGAAGAAAAATAACAGACGCGTACGGAGCCGCGGGCAAAGATAGCAAATATTCTAATTACTATCATAAATGTAAATTTGTTTGTCTGTTACACTTTCACGCCTTAAATACTTAACCGATTATAAAATTTTGCACTCTTGTTGTTAGGGGTATAGTTAAAGGACATTTTTAGATAAAAAAAAAAACAATTTCCAAAAGAAAAAATTAATGTGCTTTAGCACTAATAACACCGCATGCAAAAGCTAGTAAAAACCATTCAAAATAATCAAAAATTATAATAACTTTTTATAGCCTTCCGGATTAATATTAGAAAATTAAAATAAAAAATCTCCATGTATTTTCGAGGCGACTGTACGAGCTTTTAAAACGATCTCATAGTCATAAACCCGGTATGTAATGTTTATTAGCGTGGATATTAAAACACAATTTAATATATACCGAGTTTGACTTTAAATAAACCTGCTGCTACCTACTTACGTAAGAATTATGCATGATTTTTTTTAACTTATATTACAAGTTAAAACACAAGCAGCGAGCTTAGAAAAAATGTTAAGTACACGAAATAGTCATATATATGTGAAGTAATAAAGGAATTTGAACGAATTAATGAATACATTATCGCACTTTTCTGTTAATACACTAGCGAGTTTAATGCAACAAGTTATTTTACTGTAGCTAACCACTGGTATTATGGAAGAAATAACATTCACTGTAGATAGTGCACATTAAAAAAACGAATAAAATAAATATTACTATAATAAAAATGTGCTTACGACTGAAGTATAGTTAAAATACAATTAAATAAATAATGAATTGCATAGTTCATTTTAATACATATATGACAAGTGTTTTTATCTAAAGTAGAGAAATAACATGCACCCTTAAGGTCTGACTTTATTACATTAATATGTGAGAAAGGATAATGTGAACGCATTATAGCATTATTAAATTTATGATGATCTAAACATAACCTAATACTTCCATCTTTTTTTGATACTATGACCATAGAATCTACCCAATCAGTAGGTTCATCATCATATATTGTGTACAATATATACATACTTAGAAGTATGTTATAGCTAACTGATTCCCTCTCGCTTCGTTGGATATTTAAAAAATAGCAAATCCATAAAATAAAGACCCTTGAACCAACTACGGAACTACTGCCGATACACTCAGTAGTTTTGAAGGCGTTTGACCCTCAAAATAACTACATATATTATCGTTATATATAAATACTAGCTGACCCGTGCCCACTTCGTTAGGCGGTAATAGGCATTATCAAGCTACAACTTTTCTCTAGAACTCAATCTTATATCTCTCATCGTTAAGGCAGCGTTTGTAAGAAACGTTTTCGTTCGACCATTTTTTCTCTAACTCCCCAGATATTACCCCCTACAACCTCACAAACTTTACCTCTTTATAATATTAGTATAGATAATATAATTAATTAATAGCTTCTGCCCGCGACTTTGTACGCGTGGAATAGTTATTTTGGGCTAAGATGCAGCGGAAGTTCTCAAAAGGAAAAAATTACCGCGATTTTAAAACATTCTTCATTGTTGCTCTGCTCTTATTGGTCTTAGCATGATGATATATAGCCTATGACACTCACAAATAACGTGGCTTTCTATTGGTAAAAGAATTTTCAAAATCGTTTGAGTTGTTCTTGAGATTACCCCTTACAACATCACAACGTCACTATATCACAAACTCATAAACTTTACCTCTTTATAATATTAGTATAGATAAGAATACTATCTAAAGATAATAAAATACATATATCAAAAATTACTTACAAATACATATGCTGCACAGAAAATCTTTAACTAAAGTATCATATGACGAATTTACGTTTAAATTGTACAAATGGGCAATCGAAACGATGATTTCTCGAAACATAACCATTATGGGCTACCACGACACGCGATGAATACATTATTGTAGACGATAACTAAATCATAAGGTATCGTGTGTCACCCAATCACCGTACAATTGCTCCCTGCTTCCGTGGAATCACCAATTTTTTTAATGAAACTCTGTCTGTTTTGTAATATAAAACTAATTATAGACGTGTATATGAAGGAATTGAAGGACATTTATTACTACATATGCTCACGGCTACAATCTACATTAATATAAATCTCTAAGAGGCCCACTACAGGTCCATAGGGCTCTTCCCGTATGACGGTATGGGTATAATCACTACGCCACGACGTATTGCCGATTTCAAACTCTGGGTAATCCATAGGTTTTGCAACTTTTCCTCACAATGTTTTCCTTCACTGTCAGATGACATTACCAAATTTTCCAATACCAAAAATTCGTTGGTTTATCTGGGTTCGAATCTGTGAAGATCTGGTTTATATTCCACCGGTGAAATCACTAGACCACGACAGGTTTTAAGAATATTTAATCACTCTCAACACAGTTAGGTTTAAACGTATTGAGTGGGAGCCTTACTACCATAAGCAATCACAGTTCGGCTCGTTTCGATAATAATCGGTTCTTATTCAGCCAATTCACCCTCGGCACCCGATACCCCGTGCTGCGCAGCACAGCTTGCACTACTACTTTCTTGTATTCTAACCAACTGTAGCCTGATAATAGAAGCCCAACCTTAATAAATAGACTAATAAATGTAACATTAACATTACAAACGAAGCTGGTAGTTATAGAGATTCAAGCAAAGAAAGAAACAAAACAAAAAACAACATCAGAAAATGTTACAATTCAGGCCAACAGTTAGTACAGTGACACGTAAATCTGGAGTCTCAACGATCTCGTGCCTCTTTTTGCATGTTACCCTGTAAACTAACAAGCCCAACACAATGTCATTTAAAAATTAGAAACGAACAAAAAGTTTCCATCGCTTTTTCTATGCGTCTACGTGCTGTATTAACGAGGTATTTATTTAAAAAACCGATCGATTTTACAGCCATTGATATAATCTAAATTGTATTGGGTGAAATCAAAACATACTTCAGAAAAAAACGAACCAGAAATCGCAATGGTAAAGCGTATTTGAATGAGCAACAAGAGATCAAATCATTTTTGTTACTTAGTATACAGAATGGTTCACAATTTCCTTCGATGAATGAAAGGTTCAAGATTTGTTTGTTTGCACGCGATTATCTCTGGACTTATTCGTCCGATTTGAATAATTATTTATATATTTTGTAGCGTACTTATTGAAGTATGATATAGATTATATAACATCACGCTATAGTTTTTAGGAGCGGAGCACGAAAGACAACGTAAATTAATTTATCCGATGAGATGCAATTGTATCTTTGAATCTTATTAAAGTAGAGACTATACGAGAAGTCTAAAAACGAAATGACGCACCATAATATCTCTGAACTTCCTTTAATCATGGCGGCTATTTAAAATCCCTCTTCCTATTACCTTAAGGTACCATAAAAAGGAGCAATCGATCCTTCAAGCGATAACAACGGCTGTGGGTGGTGATTAGATGTGTTGGATTATTCTCTTAGTTTTTTGTTCTTATTCGGTCGTTTGACCGGTTTTGTTGGATAATAAAAATTCATAAGACGGCTTTTAGGCTTCGGACATATTGTTTCTGCTTATTCCTGGACCTTTTTTATGCTATGAAGTGGCAAACAGATATGCAATCGATCTGATGCTAAGTATTTATAGTAAATTGCTGCTTGGCAATAGATTTCCGAGCTGACCTGATGATGAAGCTAAATGGTGAAGTGGTCTAAAATGGTAAACACGTAAAACCTACCGAGGAACTACCTCTGAAGTACGCTTGTTGGAGCACGCCTATAAGTTCTTGTGTACAGCAGGTCTTGTCAGAAAATCACCGTTGCAACGGTTGCACTTACAAACTAGCAGCCTTATGCTGTGACAAAGACCTTGTTGGACCCTTACAATACGCCGTTGTCTCTCTTGAATTCTTTTGGAATAGGTACTTGTATTTATGTATACAAACTTATAAATAGGTGTTGTCGAATAGATATGTGTTTCTTTATTTCTAACTAACGCGTTCAAAACCGCGGTTACAGTTAATTAATATATAAGCTTTTGGTACAAAATATGAATTACTAGCTGACCCGGCGAACTTCGTACCGCCTTAAAATCAATAAATGTTATGTTAATTTATTAGCTGAATTAAATTAAGGTTTTTATTATGATAAAAAGCATATTTAAAATGGATTAAGTTCGATAAATGTACAAATATCGTAATAAAGAGTATTCTACTTACACTGTAATTAATATAATTCACGTGGTAGGAAGGCATTTGCTTTGTTGAAGCGATTCCAAAAGATTCGTGTGGTATTAATTCACTTTTAAATTCTCTGTTAAACTATTTGCTCGATGGTTTGCACTCTTGTCAATTCTCTTCATTGACGTAAATTATGATACACAAACAAACAAAAAATCATCGAAATCAGTAAATCCGTTCGCAATATATCATCAAAAATCATCTTTTCCTACCAAAATGTACGAGAAAATGAATTTTGGTCGTAATTTTTTTTTTGGAGATAGAAATGGGAGGTAGATTGTGACCTTCTTGTTAGAACTTTCCTGGGAGTTTTTGTGACATATTAGAATCCATGCTCCGTGGTATTATCCACATATCCCATCCACTTCCCTTGTCCAGAATAACCAAACTACTATGTAAAACCAACAATTTTACAAAATATATACCCAAATAACACAAGATAATGAATAAAATATGATACTCCAAGATCCCGCCAAAAACCCAAACACTATACGACATATACATTAAATATTGTACTGTCGAAATTCAAAATATATATAAAATAATGCGCAAGTAAGAATTCAAAAAATATTAAATAAACTTTATCCGTACACTGTTAATCCCTTCATCGGTCCTCTAGACAAAGATGGCCGTCCAACAATTTTTTTTCCCGTCCGTCCGTCATTACCGTCCAACTTTTTTGTATAGTCATTATCCGACCAAAATCCATGTGTTCCGACTCATAATGATATGAAACCAAATTACAAGGCCCCGGGTTTCGACCGCCTATTAACATACCTAGCCGAGTCACTCGTGTATCATTTTATTCTTTAGTTAATAATGATGTAATGTAGCTTTTATATTAATACGTTGCTTTGTTTACGTAAATTGATCATATTTATTTACACGACATCTTTATAAATAAACTAGCATTTGTCCGCGACTTCGTCCACGAACAGATACTTTGGGCGAATGCTAACACACCGGAAGTGCGCAAAGGAAAGCGAATTTTTTTTTTGAAAAATTCTTCATTAATGATCCGCTTCTATTGGCCTTAGCGTGATGATATATAAGCCTATTGCCTTCCTCGATAAATGAGTTATCTAACATTCAAAGATTTTTTTAAATCGGACCAGTAGTTTCTTTCGTTAGTGCGTTCAAGCAAACAAACTCTTGAGCTTTATAATATCACTAGCGGGCCCGGCGGACACTGTCCTGCCTTGAAATAAAAAAAAATCTAAAAACCAACCGCAGCACCACCTCCCGGGTTCAATTGTGAATCTAAACCATTCTCGAAAACACTGGAACACGCATACAATATTTCATCAAAATCAGTCCAGCCGTTTAGGAGGAGTTCAGCGACATACACACGTATAGAAGAAATGTATGTATAAAGAAGATATAGTATAATATTAGTATAGATAACTTCCTAAATAACTTCAACATATTCTTTCAAGATTACTTTCGAACAAGCTAAATGAGAGTCACTTCCCTTCATATGTATTTTTTTTATATTTCATAGTTTTTTGCATTTGACCATAATGTCATCTATCCTAATATTATAAAGAGGTAAAGTTTTTGACGTTGTAGGGGTTAATCTCAAGAACTAATAGTCCGATTTGAAATATTCCTTGAATGTTATATAGCTCATTTATCGAGGAAGGTTAAAGGCTATATATCATCACGCGAAGACTAATACGAGCGGATCACCAATGAATAATGTTTCAAAATCGGAATTTTTCCTCTTAAAAGCTTCCGCTGATTGTTAGCGTTAGCTCAAAGTAAAATTCCACGCGGACGAAGTCGCGGGCAGAGGCTAGTGTTAAATAACGATGTTGCCTTAAAGTAAATACATTAAACTTAAAGGGACTGGCTCTGAAGTGTACCTACCGAAATACACCAATTAGTGCTTGGCTTTCTTACCGCCCCTCCCCTGATCATAAATAAGTAAAGGCAAGTAAGTAATAATACCCTTACCCTTACCCCTACTAACTTTAATAATTAAATAAATATTGCTGACGTAATCATCATCCAGACCCTCCTGTCCCCTATGTTATCAAAAATAAGCAAATCAATAACGGCTCGCGCGATACATTGACACAAAATCTTACAACACTGCAACAACATTACACATATCACCTCCATACACGTGCACGCACACATGCCTACACATGATAGTGGAAGGGTTTTTATTTTTGTTTGTCCCTTATTGAATTGAAACAGTTTAGAAAAATCATCCAACACAAAATACATATAAGAGTTATTGAGGTATGTATGATTGGTACACATATATGTTTCAATAACTCATATAAGTATGAATATGTAGCTAAGCTTAGGTTAACTCAGATAGGTCGCGAATTGCATGTATCAGGCAAGAGCCCAAGCCGAGGTGTGCCGCGCACCCTTGAGCTAGTTGTCAAAATAAACTTGGCTGAGTGCCTTAAGCGCTCGCCTTAGTAGTCCGGTGAAGTTGTTAAGACCCTTGCTAGGTCAATAGTTCGCTAGTTCGAAAAAAAAACAAATTAATAACCCCCCACCACCCCATCAGTGCTTACGTAATTTTGAGTGGTCCCACTACCACTAACGTCATGCTATAATATCGTCGCGATGTTTCCATTGCCCGGCTCATTCGCAAGGATTCCAGTCTAAGTTCATCGAAGCGATGTCCTATCAAATTATCCACTGAGCTATCATCGCATCAAAATTACATGATGATTATCATATGGTAGCTATCAAGTGAGGTACAAGCACCCTACCACTGCAGTCTATAATAATATACCGCATGACACTTGTAATATTATATCTACTCGACAATGGCAGTACTAATCTGTGAGATTGGTTGCCAAAATTAAAATAAATAATAATAAATATATATTGTATGTAAATAATATTTTGCAATGAAAAATAAAAATTACAAACTAGCCGCCGGCTGCTTAGCATGGGTGTAGCAAAGAAAATGAGGCCAAATCTTCATTTTACTACATGACCACGTAATGAAATAAACTGACAGCTGAACAACTGAATATCTATCTGTCGATTTTTTTTTTTTTCGAACTGACTACGCTATTGACCAAGCAAGGTCTTAACAGCTTCACCGGACTACTAAGGCGAGCGCTTAAGGCACTCAGCCGATTTTACTTTGACAACTAGCTCAAGAGTGCGCGGCACACCTCGGCTTTGGCTGTTGCCTGATACAAGCGATTCGCGACCTATCTGAGCTAACCTAAGCTAAGCTAACTATTCATACATATATGAGTTGTTGAAACATATATGTGTACCAAGCATACATACCTCAACAACCCTTATATATATTTCGTATCGGATAATATTCTAAACTATTTCAGTTTCATAAGGGAAAAAATAAAACCCTTCCACCTTATTATGTGTAAGCGTGTATGCGTGCACGTGTGTGGAGGTGATATGTGTAATGTTGTCGCAGTGATGTAAGATTTTGTGTCACTGTATCGCGCGGGCAGCGTACTCAAGGGCTCCACACCGAGGGGGTAACTCTATCTGTCGATATTTTTGTATATACTGTTCTCTGTCTAACTCGATCAATTTTGGCTTTCCGGTAAAATTTCTCAAACATTCTCTTCCATATAAACCTTGTCCTGATGATTACAAACATAACAAAACGAATTACACACATAAACCGTTCTGAATCTATGAGCTTACATACGTTCGGCAATTGTTTTTTAATATGGGTTATACTTAATTGGTCAGATTTAAAAATACAAATTTCTGTTTTTCTTTTTGTAATAAATACTTTATTTGTACAATTTTATCGGAGTTGATGACGCATGAAGCTCAAAATCAAAAATACTTTATTCAGTTTAGACTCTGAGAAAGTGCCTATGTCCAAGTTACCACCGTTTCGTAAAAACAACTCAGTCATCGAAAAGAACCGGTAAGATACTCGACATTGTTTATCTTTTCATGCTACATATTTATTGAATCATAGTTACATTGGTTTTTGGTGGATGCACAGAGAGGGACACCATTTTCAGACGTCAACATCGTTCACAACCTCCATACAAAAAACTAATATCGTCAGCGATTCTCTTAATATTAAAAACAGCAGAATATTTAATTTTACGACAGAGAATTGGATGTCATTTACGCTACTGCAATGAAACATGGACAAGCAATAACACGAATCGAATTTGTTCAACATAACTCGAACGAGATCGTCAGTAAAAACATACGTCGTAACATAATCTTTTATATCCATCGCTCATAAAATGAAACGCAACATGTCATTATTCAAACCTTAGCAGCAGTATACATGAAAATAATAAATACGTTCCGTACAAAGGAATCGCTGACTGACGGACCATCTAACTCGAATTATCCAAACGCTTTTAATACTGAAAAATGTGGTGCTATTATTTTGGGAAGTTGCTCGT
Source organism: Antheraea pernyi (assembly GCA_015888305.1). Lineage (NCBI taxonomy): Eukaryota > Metazoa > Arthropoda > Insecta > Lepidoptera > Saturniidae > Antheraea > Antheraea pernyi. The sequence continues at coordinate 1,323,387 of MU158743.1, read as the reverse complement.
TACGGTGGACCACCTACCGCTTAGCTTGACACCTAGACCTGTAGAGGTAAGCAGAGGTAATCTTTATTTTATTCGACAGCTGTGTTACTCATGGTAGACACTGTACACATACGCATAAAAAAAACTATATCGTCTTTTGTTTGTCCAGGGATTCGCCGAAATGGCTGCATCAATTTTGACAAGACTTTTAATGGTAGATAGAGGACCTTGCACAATAGTATTTAGTTATATAGTACATAGAAAAGCGGTAATAATAACATATAATATAAGGAACTTATATTCGCTAAAAGGCTTGTAGAAAATAGTAACTAAAAATAATACAAAAAAAAAATGATAATTCAAAATGTGTTCAGATAAAATTCACAATTGTCATGAATCATAAAGCCATTTCTATGAGAATAATGGACTCATGGGGCTTTGGACAAAGTATAAAGTACAATCATTTTCAGAATCTTTAAAGAAGGATTTATCCAACGTTTTACATCATAAAAATCAAAACAATTCTCCCAACATAACAAAAATTAAGATTATCATCAAAAAGTACCCAAGTTCAAAATTCGAACATACAACGAACCCTTATATTTCGCTATTCCCACCTTTTTTATTTATATGTTTAGGAAAAAAAGAAGATAATTTTTTATTCAATTTCGTTACCACGAATTAGGTTTCACAAGGCATCTACAATGACACAGTCGGACACTATAATTACCCCGGCCCCCTCAGCCGAAATTACCGCAGCGAACATTAAACCACTATCCCAGGCTTATAAAAAGGTCTGACCGTTGAAAAACTTACGACTCAACCGCCAATCGGAGCCCGTCGACAATTTACATTACAAAATGAACTTTATAACAATTGTAAAGACTCTCTATTCTTTTATTCCAATCGAAACTGAATGACGAAACAGTTTTCTCGTCTAACGCTGTTTCACATTGAATTTTTTATCGCGCGGTTTACTTTTTATATATTAGGATAATATTAGGCATTTATTTAATATGTGCATGCCATTACCATATTACGTATCATATGGCATTATAAACATTTAATATATAACATAACAAAAAATAATACTGGATTTTTTTTTTTATGTCATAGATGGCAAACGAACAGGTGGGTCACCTGCTGTTAAGTGATCACCACCGTCCATGGACACTAACAACACCAGAGGAGTCACAAGTGCGTTGCCACCCTTGGGAGGAAGGGTTAGGGCAGGAAGAGGGAGAGGCGAAAGGAGAAGGGACGGGAGGTGGGCCTCTGGCGCTCTCACTGACCGAACGAAACGCAACAATGCAAGCACTGTTACTTCACGTCGGTTTTCTATGAGAGGGTGGTACTACCCCGGGCGAGCCGACCCATTCATGCTGAAACCAATAATAGTTTCAGCGTGGCTCTACCACCATTAGAATTAGAAATGGATTTATTGAATCTTATCGACAGCAAAGTAATTGCTAAAAGTGCATCTCCTTAATCAGTTAAATTTTGAATTATAAGTTAAACGTGAGAACTAGCAGTTTATTTTACTTATTATTTAGATTATTATTATTAGATATTATTTTAGTTTGTTTAAAAAAACATATCTTTGACAACATTCAGACGTAACAAATCTTCAATGTTGAATGGTCATATCGGTTAGTTGAAACGAAAATTAAGAAGAAACAAGCTGAAGTTAGGCAACATATTTGATAATTTACCTGTTAAGGTGGAAAATTCGTAACGAATAGTGTAGCATCATGAGTAGCTAGACGGTTTATTGTGCTACCAATAACTATACAGATGACTCCAAGATGCAAACCGATACGATACAGCCAATGGGTCCCAGTAATTCACTCGTCACTGTGTTTTTATATTTAATAAACCTATCGTCTATATTATATTCCCACTCTTTACAGATTTCATTAAACTAGTCCTCCTCCAATGATCAAAATTGGAATAATTAATTATTTTAAAAGTTTCAATATTATTAGTGTTCTTTTTTTCAAAGAGTGTATAAATATTATTGATTAGTAGACTTTTTTTGTTCGAACTGACTACTCTATTGACCTAGGAAGGTCTTGACAGCTTCATCGGACTACACATCTGTAGACGTATGGTGCGTGAAGTATCAGGAATAGCGACTTATGATTTAATACTTGCACTCGTCAACGGAATGGAAAAAATTAAATGCTTTCAATTCAATTTTTTTATTGGTAAAGAAAAATATCCTCAAAATAAAAACATCACTTAACAAGCAGTCTTCGGATTTCGAATTACAATCACATTAAGTGTTAACTGAACCGATTACAGTACTCATTTTAAATTAATTCACGATTTTTTTTATTTGCCACCTGTTGCCTCCCTCTACGATTCAGCTATTATTATGTGATGAGTATGATAATCCAACACACAAAAAAATATATGTATATATAACCAGAAAATGTAACGATATGTGACGTTGATTTAAATTCTAATCTAACGTTTTTGATTAATAGCAATGGACTAATAGATAATAGTAAGATTTGCAAGACCAACACCAAGAGCAGGTGTACTGACGCGAGACCAAGACCGAGACCGAGACCAAGCCGAGTCTCGTCTTGGTCTTGCATTTGGTCAACACTAAACCAAATAATAAATGAATTAAAAAAAGAAAATTCTGAACGGTAATCGCGCGTTTCTCGTACGTCAGTGTGAAAACGATTTATCATCGTCTACTTAATATATGCTTTTTGTATATTGCTATATAAAATCTGAACTTTTTATTAAGGCAGCTGTAAAATTATGGGTTTCATAGACGAACAGGGAAACGTATCAGTTAAATTTTAAAACTTGGATGTCATTAATTTTTATGATTTCATCGTCATCACTAATCATTAGTGTCGAGGCGGACGGAATGATTCGACAAATTTTATTATCAATTACATTATGATACACATATTTTCTATGATCAACATTTCAGTCACAGTTGAAACTCACCTTAGGTATATCGCTTCAAGATTTCCGACAAAACAACACATAATTTAAACAATACTTATAACAGTTGGGCACAATCATTTTATTGCAAATTATTTTTTATATTGCAACCGAACAGCGTATGTAATGCCTGTAAATATAATCTAACAATTTCAAGCTATAGTATGTATCTTCATTAAATATGCAACGTGGAGTTTTTAGCGGGATGTTAGTATGTCGTGTAGTGATTTTATATTTTATTTATAATCTTGTATGATTTGATTTTATATTTCGTAATATTGGTGGCATTTCACGTATTTATAGTTTGTTTATTGTGCACAAACAAGTGAAGCAGTGATGCGATGAAGCTATAAAGGCTTGTCAGGCCAATAATCAGTTGTCGCTAGGGTGACATGATGAAGGTCTACTGAGAAATCGTGGCACCCCAACAAGAGCGACGGTCGTACACCGTGAGGGTTTTAGTCCGTGGGAATTGTCTCTTTCCCCCGAAGGGGTGGGTACCCATGACGGATTTACCCACGATAAAAAAGGCCAATAGTCATTAAAAAAAACAAGTGGAATGGATAGCAAATAATACCACGGAGTAGGAATTCTGAGATGCCACAAAAACTCAATTGAAAGTTCTAACAAGAGGACCACTAACTTAGATCATTGAGATTATCACAAGAAACTTGTAATACCTTTAATTACCTACTCGGCAATGGCAGTAATAATCTAGAATATTAATTACCAAAAAAAGCACCGTAAATACGTGTACAAATCAAATCTCGTAAAACGAATACAAAAAATAAAGAAATGATTAACCTAAAAGTAATATCAATAGTGGAAAGAATTATTGACTAAGAATCCAATGGCATTCTTTACACGTTAGCTAGTTAGCCTTTTTAGTCTAGATATTTTTATATGTTGCTGATATAAGTAAGGTTTTTAATGGAAGTTCAACAAAACAAATTGTGTTCGTGATTAAAGTAACTGCTTAAGCGAAATTGTCACCGAGCGAGTAGTCAATGGTTCCCAATATGGTAGGGAATTCCGCAAGAGTCACGCCTCGAAGGGCTATATTCAACACAAACAGACCGGCTCGAACATGTTCCACGGATAGTTTCATACCAAAATTATCGACTGCACATTCGTACGGGCCTTTTGCGCCGTCTGTAACAGGCATTAAAAAAGAGTATTTCGAATTATTCAGCTTATTATGTGAATAATAGTAACGCTTGGAGATTAAAACTTCTTTAGCCGCGTAGAAAGATTTTGTAGGTAATTATTTTTTATCAGGGAATAAAAATCCGTCACCGATGATTTCGACATGCTAGTAACATATTGCACTTGTGCCAGACATTATATGTATTCGACTGTATCATTATCCGTGTTTGAATTATTGGATGGAAAAATTGTGATTTCACGTCACCGATCGTCATCGATGAAGGCAACATGCTCATAACATATTGCGCATGCGTCGGACTATAATTGATTTATAGATTCAAAAAAGTTCACAGTTATTCTATTATTTAGACTTCTGTCGACACTTGTTATGACTGCCTCGATTTTATTGCCGCCTGAGAACTAGCTAGGAAAGATCGATAAAAATTACTTTCCCATCGATCGCTTGAAACTATATCCCTATCAACACTTAAACACCCTTCCACACCTAATCCACACTTAATTGTCACAAAGGACTAAATAGCCTCTTCGTGACTCCTAATATGGTAAAGTAGTACCGCCGGAGTCGTGCCCTAAGGAATTAAAGCGGTGAGAGCAGCCAGACCACTTATACGGCGAGTGTGAACATCCATTTGAAAATAATTTATAATGGTTTAAGGGTGAAATATGCGCGTACCGCAGTTTTGAAATGGGCACTTTGTAAATGCAAAATAAAGCGCTGCTAAACGTAAATAGACTCACTATCAAGTTGTTTTTAATATTCAAGATTTTCAACTTTAAAGTGGGAACTAATCAAGTGGGCTTACAAAAAGACCTACCACCAGGTTATGATTTCAACAATGTTTTCCTACATCGAAAGCTCTGTATCGTTCGCAAGGTCTCGAACCTAGATCCATTGACGAGGTGTCGACACATGATAACTAATGAGCCATTATGAAATGATTTGCCTCAAAATCAAACGACTCAATATGTGACTAACTTGGGCTGTATAATAACTATTCGAAATTATACGATTATGAAATAACTATTTGTTATTAGTATCGTGACTTCAAATGTATCATAAAGTGTGTTCTCTTTCTCACTTATTGCTTGTATATAACGCTTGCTTGTTCGCACATTACATTAACGCCGACCGACCATTGTCATTGGCAATAGTAATAACGGAATACGAATAAAGATTAACACAATAATAATGTTTCAATCTTCGTAATTTATTTCGTAAAAATAAAACATGACAATAATTAGTTGTTATAATAATGTTTTCTTCTTTTCTAATAATCAATCAATTTATTCTATTTTTATGTCAATTGAATGGCCATGCATGTGACTGCAAGGCGTTTTACAACAACCAATGACCGCATAAGTCTGTAATTGGAATTCTGGAGTACGCCGGCCATTACAGTCGGCTATCCATGCACTGGTTAGATGTAATGCGATTTACACGATCCAATGCTATTTAGAAGCCATTTCGATCCTATTCGGGATGTCGTGCGGCTCTAGGATTTAAGGGTGGTAATTAATTATACGAGCTGCAGTACATATTTGAGTAATTCCAACACTTATTTTCGGATCACTTGTACTTTATTGAAAATGGTACATGTTAGAAAAAGAAAACAAATCGACATGGTGATATATCATTTGGTTTATATATATTTTTTTTTTATTTCATAGGAGGCAAACGAACAGGTGGGTCACCTGATCGTAAGTGATCACCACCGTCCATAGACACTTGCAACACCAGGGGAGTCGCAAGTCCGTTGCCAGCCTATGTTGGGGGCGGGGAAGAAAGGGAAGGGGAAAGTGGAAAGGGAGGGGAGGTGGGTCTCCGTCGCTCTAACTGACCAGTGATGCAAGCACTGTTACTTCACGTCGGTTTTCTGTGAGAGGCTGGTAGTACCCCGGGCGAGCCGACCCATTCATGCTGAAACCAGTAATAGCTTCAGCGTAGCTCTACCACCTACACATTTTTCTAAGCCACACTGCCTAGCTTCCAAACTCAAGTTGAAAATCGCCAAGCACCTTTTGTGAGCATCGGCAGTTGCACTAGAGAGTCACTCAGGTTTAGCATGTTTACCATCTCGGACTACAACACAATTTAACATCAGATGAAATTCTAACGCCAAAATCGATAAAGTATCTATACATATAATAAGAAGTACCTGGACGACTGAAATTAGCAGGTTCTTTAAAAAAAAAATAGACTGTTAGGTTTTCATCACAAAATTAGCATGTTATATAAAAAAAAATATTAAAAAAGATATCTCTTTTGGTTTCAATCGGATTCGAACTGGGGTTAGACGGATTTTCGAAGTAGCCGATTTCCATTTGAGCGATTTTTGTTTTGACAGCGGTCGCGAAAATTACCTTTACATTCTAGCTATATTTTTCCATTGCATGAAAACTCTGATAAAAAAGTTTTCTATGAATGAAATCTAGCTAGATCGATTTATCGTCCCCGAAACCACCTACATAGTAAGTTTCACGGAAATCGCTGCCGCCGTTTCCGAGATCCTGTATATATAACAATATAAAAATATACAAGAATTGCTCCTTTAAAGTTATTGGATGGATGGATTGAATATAAATCTAACGTGTCCGTAATTTTTCGATTTTTGTGAAAACATTCCAATCATTTTTAGAAATGTATGTCTGTCTGTATATCCGTCTATCTGTATCTAAGAGGTCCTAAAAATTTTTGTATATCATATCATATCATAATTTCCCACATGAAAATATATATTTGTAATTCTATAACTCAACGACATTTTACAAAATATTTAGATATTACTTGTACAACAAAATAAAAACAACCTCTTAAAATTTATAACATAAATACTTTGATCAACTATGACAACATTGTTGATCGAAGCATCAATATCAATTATATATATGAAGGTACCTCAAGAGGAAAAAAATATAGGTAAAACTTAAATTACCTCCGCAGTTCCATTAACCAAATTTTATCCTTATTAATAAAATTATATAAAAATAAGGGAGCGATAACAATAAATTGTCCTATGGTTACTCGTACAAGAATGTTGCATTATGAGACGTTATAGCGAGCTTGAATGTTAATTAATTTTAAATAATACGACCTGCAAATAAGTATGTCGGCTCTTCACGTATTCGTACATTTTTAAATCGGTCTTCTTAATATTATTTCGTGATCATAAACAGTACATTTAGACGAATTTATTGATGGTAATAAAACGTCAAATAATGATTTCGAGTACGTATAAATATAAACGGAAAACATTAAAGCGGACCGCCTCCTAAGATTCAATTTACTTACGCCGACTGACTGACCACGTTTATAAATATAAAATTCATAATAAACATTGTATATATCAGTGGTAGCTAATTAATTTTTTATTCGAACATAAACTTGACGTTGTAGAATAATAATATTTCAAAATTGATAACAAAATAGCTACTATAAAATTTTGATTCCCATTCATTGTAGATGTAATTATTTTTATGAAAGCTTCCCATTAAACAGAGCATCCAGTTTACGAGAGTGTTGTTTTTTTATTACTTATTTGTAATGAGAGACGTGAAAAACTAATTGTATTATATACTAACTGGTTTTTATGACTTTGTTCTCGTGAAAATAGTGTAATTAGTTAATAGTAAAATTACGTGCTTGATCTTGATTAATTGTCGTTTGTATTTTCTTTCTAATGGTAATAACGTCCTGACTACTTAAATCGCATAACCTTTCTATCGCTTTTAATTTATCTCTGTAAAATTTTTGTAATTTCTACTCACCATCTATAGAAACACGTGATAAAATATAATATAGTTTACATAATACTCTAAAAAGTCCTCCATTTGCTAGTAAAAATCGCGCCTAAACAGTTTAACCTTCTTGGAGACTAACACGAACAAACATATACTTCAATTTTATTTCTATGTATATCAAATAAATATTTATTGATGAACTTAGTAACACACTATTTTAAATTGCATTCAATTTAAAAATAACTGTAAGTAAAGTGTTGTGTTTTTTTTACGAAGACAAATACTGAATTATTTCGTATAATCTATTAAATAAAGTAATCCGGATATTTTAAAAACTAAGTTAAAGAAAGTTTTTTTAAAAACACATATACTTCGATTAATTGAATACGTATTATATGTTTGTTTTTAATTATCTTAACTTAATTATAATATTAAGATATTAACTGTATAATTATTTTTTGTAAATATAATAAACAATATCTGTTCTGAAGGAACATTGACAGCGAACGCTCGCGAACGTTGCGTTTACCGTTGGTAATCAATTAGTGAAATTAACTTGAGATTCGGGTATATTTTGCTTAAAAATTTATTTAAACGAATGACGATCCCTACTTTTCAGAATTACAATAAAATCTTTATCAACGTTTTTTATGTATCGGTAAAATTCGAGTTAAAGAGCAGAAGGAACTTCTTGAAAAGCCTGTATATTGATAGAATGTTTAAATTATTGTTATTCTTATATGGGTATGAATATCGCCAGTAAGAAAACCATGCATTCAATATCTGTTTATGTTAATTCAAGTATGTTTGTATAATTAAAGTAATAAGTTTATTATTAACATTATACCAAGATATTCGCAACGACAAGATATTCGTTTTGCGACGAGCCAATTTTGGTGGTATTGAAGCCTATTTAATTCGTCGACAGCTTCGGAGGTGCGGTCATGTATCGCGTATGGCGGAGGAAAGAGTGGCGAAGCGCATCTTCTATTCTGAACTGGAGGAGGGCAAACGGAATCATGGTGGTCCCCTCCTCCGGTACAAGGATGTCCAAAAGCGGCACATAAAGAGATGCAATATAGAGCCCTCTTGTTGGGAACGTTTGGCAGCACAACCGCCAGAATGGCACAGAATGGTAAACAGCCAAGTACGCGAGTTCGAGGCTCAGCGTAAAGCTGACCTTGACACTAAACGCGACCAGTTAATGGCCCACCCTCCTGCTGCCATAACATATCATTATGAGAACGGCGTACTCACGTGCCCTCAATGTGCACGAAGTTTCGCCGCGAAGATAGGCTACATAAGCCATCTTCGAGGGCACCAGCGCCATTTCTAAGTTTAGGGGTCAAAATGGTCGCCATGGCCGAAACCGGTCGGAACAATCATTACCAAGATATTAAACGCCATCGTAGTCGTTGTCTAAAAATGGTAAAAAGTGAGGATATTTAAAAAAAAATGTATGGATTTATTACTTCTCACAGATAATTTAGTGAGACATAACGTGTGTTGGCATGATTTTATAACGCGTATAAGTGTGCAACACTTTAATTTTTAAATTCTATTGATATTTTTACATTTTATATTACAAAAAACAGCAGATGAAATCATAAAATATATAATCAATTTGCCTTAGGAAACTAAAACGGTAGAACGTTTTTCAAATATAGTATTGTGTTATAAAACATAAACGAATTATTGCAAATTATCTATTAACACTATATAATAATAAAAAAAACAGCAATCGACTAGAGACTAACATCTTCTTTAATGTAATAAATATAGAATCCAGAAATCATACCTTCTTTCATAAAACTAAGATTTATTACGGTGCTAACCTTTGAGTTAAGGAGTGCCACCGTTCCACTAAGCCAACATAATGCGACGGCCGCCGCCTCGCCCTACCTGATAACTTCTCACCTCTCGTATCGTATACGTATATATTTATAATTATATACGTGTGTATGCGATTGAACTGCTCCTAACAGGCTGGAGAGATTTGGCGCTGTGGTTAAATTTTAGCCAACTGACCGACTACTATGATAAACTAAACCCAAACGAATGCTGAAATAGTAAGAGTGATAGGTTTCCGACTAAAGCCTGCCATAATGCGTATTTTTTTTTATGTCAAAACCTAGCAAACGAACAGATAGATCACCTGATGTTACGTGATCACCACCGTCCATAGACACTAGCAACATCAGCGGAGTCGCAAGTGCGTTGCCAGCCTGTGTATGGCGGTGGGGTTGGGAAATGTGAAAGTGGAAGGGAGAGGGGGGAAGGAGGTGGGCCTCCGGCGCTCTCACTGACCGAATGAAACCCAACAATGTAAGCAATGTTACTTCACATCGGTGTTCTGTGAGAGGGTGGTACTACCCCGGGCAAGCCGACCCATTCATGCTGAAACCAGTAGTAGCTACAGCGTGGCTCTACCACCTTCAAGAATAGTGGTAACCTCATCATAGTAACTCATTTTAGAGTTATCGCGCTTCGAAATCAACCCTCCAACTGCTAAGGTACTTAGAAGTGAACAGACCACCGCTGGCTGCCAAAAAAAAAAGGCCAGCTACTGAAGTAGCTTCAGTAGATTGCGATATTTCTGACATCAAACAGACAAAACCAAATTCCTAACACTATATTCTATATGCAACTAGATACCGCTGAAATCCATGTTTGAATTCAGCGAGCATCGATAAAGGTAAGTTAAGAGAATAGTAACCGTATTTCACAAACATAAGACATAATTTTCGCCAGACATAAGTATTCCAGTAATGGCATCAAATAAAGCCAACAATTCATCAGGCACAACATCCAACTAAACATTGTGTACGAGTTGACATTTGGCTCGTAATCTCCTAGCCCATCGGCTGAATACATTAGAATTAATAAAGCGAACAAGGTGCTTTTCATTAGCTAGCTTCGGGACTATCTTGATAGGAGCGAACGGTGCTGTGCAGGGTTGTCTATTATAAATTATATGTTTATTTCGTTGCAGGTTTCTTGGAATTACGACGGGTAGGCGATGACCTCCGGCCGCCGTAGTTATAGCCTGGGGGCGATAGACACGAGCGTGTCCGTCGCTCCGGGCAGTTAAACTGCACAGGTCCATGTGGTGGAGGTGATTTATGCTGATGCGACTCTCACAGTTCGTTAGGGCGAGTAACACCCATTTCCCCTTGAGGGGTCCACCATCTTGACCCCTCAGGCCGCAATTTGAGTCCCTTAGGAGGGGAGATGTGTTGGAGGAGCAGATGTAGTGTCGACTAGACAGTCCCTACTCCTCCGACCAAAAGGTGTAAGAAGGTATCATGGGGTTTTAGTCCGTGCCACTCGGGTATATCCATCCTCTGCTGCCCGGCGAGATGGATATCCGTCAGGGATTCCCCCATGGAGAAAAAAAAAAGGTGTCTTGGAATAAGTAATAAAATACATTTCAATTGTTTTTAGAAATGTCTATCTGTCTGTTTGTATGAACACGCATCACTGCTAAGGTACTATGTTCACGATAAAACCTGACTAAGAGAATTGTAAAGCATATCCTTAAGCAATATTTAGTCTAGATTTCATTAAATTCGGTTCACTCTATCAAAAGTTATTGTAATTTTAATGACGACGCGACTTACGTACGAGATAAAAGTGCATAAGTAAATGGACCCAACAATTATCGTTATATTTGAAGTAATTTACAAAAAATCTTGACAAATTTAATCACTTAACATCAGGTGACCCGCCTGTTCGCTTGCATCCTATGATATTAAAAAAAATGTCCAATAAACATCACTTAATGAAATAACACGCAGCGGAAGCTCTCAAAAAGAAAAAAAAACGATTTTGAAATATTCTTCATTGGTGCTCAGCTCCTATTGGTCTTAGCGTGATCATATATAGTCTATAGACTTTGTCGATAAACGAGCTCTCGAACATTGAAATATTTTAAATTTGACCAGTAGTTCCTGTGATTACCCCCTACAACCTCACAAACTTTACCTCTTTATAATATTAATATATATATAGATAACCACATAAATAATATAAGGCCATCTTAAGACGATATTTTATTACTTTATCTCAAAATAAATGCATAATTAAAAATGCACTGATAATTTCAACAATATGAGATTTGCCAACCCTAGAAGCGAGACTCCAGCCTGCACCCGGAATTGTCCAGTACCACGGGAGCCTGATCGACGTTTCGCCTTAGTATTTTTTCGTACTAATTAGTGTAATGAGGTGTCTCGTGTTTAGTTAAAGGATGAAATCCGTTTTTTCGTGTCCGGAGCTGTCGCTAATTGGTATTAACTCCCTTTTAGCAGTTAGTTTCAACTAATGTTTTCTTTTACTTATCTTGTTTAGCTGGAAGTTGTTAGGTATATAATATATTAGCTGAGCTCTCGGCTTCGATCTTACTTGTTGTACTAAGAAGTTTATTACATACATACAGCAATGCATAATTAATAGTGTGTAAATATTCTCCTTGTCCAAATATGTTTACTAATGGTTTTTTTTTTGTCGATCTGGCTACGCTATTGGCCTTGCAGCTTACAGCTTCACCGGACTACTTTACTAATGGTTAGCTGATTGCTATAGATATTGAGACACTGCCGCGTCATCTAGTGACAAATTACTTACTTCGTACTAATATTATAAATACGATTGTAATTTTGTTTGTTCACTACGATTCACTTGTGTTATGTAAAATGTAAAATTTATGTTAATCCGAAAGCAGCGGTGAGTAGAAGCTATAAGTGAAATAAATATTATAGTCAAATACTTTTTCCATGTAAGAAGGTTATGTTATTTTTAAAATGAAAATAAGTATATATAACAAAACTAAATTATAAAATGCAATAATATGATTTTTTCAAATGTAGATGTATGTCTTCTTCTAGATTTAGTGTATTTATAATTTAATATATCGTCCATAACGTCATTTAATATTAGGTGCGGTTGCGTTTAAAACACGAAAAGCACATAAAATATAAAAAAGACTAAGGCATTTAAATATTAAACAATATGCTGGTGAATAATCAGCAAAACATTTCAACAGCGTTCCGACGATGTCGTGTTAAAAAAATTATAATAATTATGTCTTTATTTATAATACAGTGTGTTTGTATACTGTCTGTCTGTTTGTTTTTATACTTGTTTATTGTTTGTTATTATATAAGCTACGTACATATTCCTACTGAATCAATGAATGAAAAGAAGACAACGATAAAGTAGCTTTAATCATTTGCCGAATGTCACATGAGAACGGCTGCATTTATTCGGTTAATTCTTTTTTTGTTGTCTTTTTAATTATCACGTAAAATTTGTATGAGAGAAAGTCTTTGAAAAAAGAGTGCGTGTATCAGTGTATACACGCGGAGAAAGTGAAACTTCCTTAACTTATATGTATTCAATTATGTATATGAAAATGCTCATAAGCTATGTACTATACGAAGTTCCGTAATATAAATACTTAATTACATACTTACATATACACACAAATACAAACCTACTTTACGTTTGACACAAAATTTCCCGTTCTATAAAAAGTTTCCAATTGAATAATATGGAAATGTGAAATTATAAGTAAAAAAATCTCATAATAAAAAAGAGAAGACATTTGGGAGTAGACATTTTTTTAATGTACATATATAAAATATATATATATAAAAAACTTGGTCTCATTTACTTCGCTACTACAATCGTGCGAAGCCAAAAATCTATCGCCAAACAATTATACGGCGATTACATTTAGGAGCTTTTGGTCTAACGTGTTAGGATCTCGGGCCACATTGCCATTTAACATCGCTGAGATAAATGAAAAATGAAAACCAAAATCCACAAAATAGTAAGTTGAAGCTATGATGGGTTCATTGAGAGCGTGTTTGGACACCGCGTCGATGGACGTAGTTTCGAATCCGAGCAACAGAATCGGACCTTTCGGTAAAGGAAAACATTGTAATGAAACCATAGAATAGTGGTGGCCTTTATTTAAGTCCGCCTGGCTATCTACCACTAGCAAGCTCATTCCGATATACACGTACGCGTTTGGAAATCATGCAATTTCGATTGTATAGCTTAGAATAGTTTAGCTAGGTCAGACCGGGTTTCGCAGGTAACAGCCCAAGCCGAAGTGTGCCGAGCGCCCTTGAGCGTGTTACCTAAATATATAATCGGCTGAGTGTCTTAAGCGTTCGCCTTAGTAGTCCGGTGAAGCTGTGAAGACCTTGCCAGGTCAATAGCGTAGTCAGTTCGAGTAAAAAAAAAAGAAAATAAACTACCACTAGCAAGCTGAAAATCTATCGCCAAGCATCGGTAGGTGTGTTCCCGTAACAGCCCTTGGGTGCCAAGTCGTTTTAAGTTTAGCATGTTTATCATCCTATATAGTACAAAAAAGTACTACAAAAGACTCAGCTGAAACATATTTCAAACAAAGCAGTATAGGTCAAAACTCAACTACTAGAATTAATAAATAGGCCAATGTTATTGACGAGTGTAATAACAACGTTAAAGATTAGAAAACAGACCCGAAGCCGAAGCGGATCCACGTGATTTCGCTAGCGTTATATATATTTATAAAAAAAAACGTCACGAATAACAATTACCACGGCTACAAGTAGACAATCGTTCACAACAGTCGTCGACGTGGTCCGATAATTGCGAGGGAATTCGCTATAGCCCCACACAAGCGTAGGAATCGGGTTTTTTCCAGCGTATTCGGCTGTATCATAATTTCTTGTCGTGTATTTCGTCTTCTTTTTACGCTATACTAAGGCGGCCTTTTCTGATACTGGTTTGGATAATTCGGGCGGCCGGCATTCTGGAATAAATGACTGTTTATCGTATTCGAATTTGCGTTTTAAGTTTATTAGACCGACGGTCGATATTCTTATGTGACTATTTTCGATTTAACATTCGTTTACCGACTAGAGTATAAACATTGCGCTAGCTGATACCTTATTTGTAAATTAGCGCATCATTTCAAGTACGGTCACTATCCCGAATTTTATACAAAGTTATAAAAAACCTCGTTATGTTCTTTATCTTTTACTAGTGGATTCCCATCACCTTCATTGGCATTAAAAATGGCAATGGGGCAATTAACTCCAAAAAATAAGTAGCCTTGAACTAACTACCAAAAATTTCGCACTAAATGAGCATAGTCCTTTAAGTAGTTTGACGTGATTTAGCCTCAAAGTAATCGTATTTTATTATATATGTAAATACATTGTATTTTTATATTTTTGGCAACCAATCTCTCAGATTAAATCTGTGATTGTCGAGTAGGTTAGAACTCAGTCAGCTAGTCAGCTAAAATAGGGTTATCTTTGTCTATCGCATTCATTGCGCTGTGCAATAGAGCCGACTTCAACCGTACCTCTCACTCTTTTACACGAAGTGTCAAATCAAATGCTGGTTACAGTCTGTACAGTGCATCGTACTAGACTCGTAATATTGACTCAGTTGTGTTAGTGAGACAGTTTTTGGATTACATTATGCTTTCCCACAAGAACATGCAGTCAACTTTTGAGACTCAAATAAAAAAATCACTCGTATTCATAAAAATACTCGCTTGTGTTAGATTTATATTATAAAAAACTTTTCTTCTTCTCGAAGGTGCTTTTTCTATGCGGGAAAATTATAACTATTCACATTTCTAATTTAAATTCGACGTTATAAGTGTAATATTATCTATAATAAAAACAACCCGGTTCTGTGATACATTTTATTTAATAAATTGGTAATAAATTTTAATATATTTGTCCCTTTCTCAAACTTGCTCGGGAGTCGTAGAGGATAAATAAATCAGGAGTCCGCGTCCGTCCAATAATTCTTATACAAAGAAATACGAGGGTGGCGCATCTTCAAAAGTTACGACAAAAATACCTTATAAAAATCTCTTATACAGTTCAATGTTCTATATCAGCCAAGTTAAATTATTAATACATTCGGGCGACTTTCGGCAACTTGCAATAAATAGAGTTTTGGACAGACGAAAGTCGCGTACAAGACTTGAACGTTCCACTTCGCAAATGCATAGTGACGTTAAAATCCGCGGTGTTGTCTAATAACGGGCTTTATTATCGTTGGAGAACGTTTGAATTTCGAATGTGGACGTTTAAAACGATACGCTTCGAGCGTTCCCGAATCATTCCCAGAGACAATGCGGTATCGTTTTCGAGACAGGCTGAGGTGACAGGCCGGTCGGCGGTTTTCGGTATTAATTCGCGAAATTTTCCCAGTCGAATTTCGACACTACAATGGCGGTGTATAGAAATGCGACCGCGTGACACTGACTGATGAACGCGACGAACTAAACCTTTTGTTTGAAATGGCTACTTTTTTTCGTTTTTGGCAACCGATCTTCTAGTAGGTTATTACTGCCATTATTGAGTAAGTAATAATATTATACGTTTCTTAGGTTAATTTCAATGTTCTAACAAGATGGAGGCCCTCTTGTTAGAACTTTTCAGGGAGATTTTGTGGCAATTCAGAATGCATGCCCCGTGGTACTTTTACACAATAACCGAAGTATATTACGTAAAACACTACAAATATGACAAAATATAGAGCAAAATAACGCAAAATTATAAATAAAATATAAAATCCAATACATGACATTCCAAAATCCCGCCAATAACTCCGAAATAGCTACTTATTTCGGTATGTACAAATGGCTCAACCAGGAGTATTAGAAACTGATGTATTTTCTATGCATTTCAAATAAGGTTAACTAACTGTTAACTAAAACCGTGTCCGTAAGATGATAATGTTGCGTTATATAAGTATTCTAGTAGTCCGATAAAAGCCTTTAATGACAAATACTATTAAGTTTTATATCCGTAACATAATAAATTACCAATTAGTGATGTTTATAGACGAATAAAATCGGTTTTATCCTGAGTACTCTGTTTTTAATTACTCACTGTAACATGAAGTTTAGAGTGATTTAAAAAAGTTTATGTGAATCAATACTTGAATTTATTTTTATGGTAAAATGATACTAATTTTTGACTTTTAACGGTGAAGTCGTCTATATAAAAAAACAAGCAAAACGGTTTTTTAACGATAAATAAAGTACATTAACCGCACGGTAGCACAAGACTCGAACCGGATACCCGATAGCCTCGGGTCAAAGATACAATCGCACCCTGAACATACACTCTACGTTAATTGTACGCGATTTAATTGAAGCTCGTTTTTTTGAAACACCACACCGTGGTATTTCATTAAAATGGTTTCATTACTGCGAGCTTTATCACTCAAAAGAGTATCTAGAGCTGAATGATAGTATTGTATTAAACTAGCTATGCACTCGTCTTCGCATGCTTATTTGATTTAATAAACACGTGAGTAACGAAATTAATTTAATAATTAATAATAATCCCTAAATAATTGTCCGTATAAAAATAGTTATACTAATTTTTTTAGCGATCGTTTGAAGAATTTAGAAGTAGATGACTGCAGCGCTCTCTAGTGGCTAGTATACAAAAATAGAGCTAGCGAAAATTGAAGCTACGTTCACATAAATACGCTTACCAATTTTCATGTCGGCCGGTTGAACGGTGTATAAATAGACACGTACAACGCCACCTAGTGGTGAGAAATATAAAAAAAAATCATAGTGTAAAAACCTTTTTCGTGAAAAACGCTTAGGTCCGTTAAGTTTCATGGAACGGTCTAGAATGAATTTAGGATATCATCATTTAATAGACGATTTAAAAAAAAGTACAATTTTTATAAGCGTTGTGAATTCAACGAAATGCATATTCTTTTCGTCGAGATGAATAGAGATAAATACAGAATAAAAAATATTGATACTTCTTGGATAAGGCGAAAACTTTGGGAATTAATGGATGAAAAAAAAAGACTAAATTTCTAAATCTTGACAAGAGTGCTATCTATTATAGTTATTAACCATCCAGGTGACCCCTTACGTATACCCTTGAACTAGTTCCCCAAATAAAATCGACTAAGTGCCTTAAGCTCTCGCCTTAGTAGTCCGGTGAAGCTGTTAAGACCTTGCTAGGTCAATAGCGTAGTCAGTTAGAAAAAAAATAGTATACAAATCTATATAAAAATAAACACTAACAAAGATATTAACAGTTTTAACATTTGGTATTCTGTCATCGCTTATTATGCAATTTATATTCCTTCAAATATAAAATTAATACCGAAACATACCAAAAAATAACTGTACATAATCGTAAAATATTACCAATTGACATTTCATCACCTCACTATACTCCTACTAAATTAAACTTTAAAACAGGCGACGTAAACTTGCATTTTGATTAACAAATAACCAACGATAGAAGTCATCTGATAATAATTTACGAGCATCATACATAATATTTATAACGAAGATACAACAATATCGGTACAGAATGTTACTAAAATTCACGATATACGTGAACTAGAAAAAAAACCGGATTAACAATAAAATGCAAATTTAATTCTTAAACTTTATTTTCAACGTCGCAGTGTATCTTTAACTTCAGGAATTACTTTAAAGATCTATTTAAAAGATAATCGTGATTTCGTAGTTATAATAATCATCACAGGTATATAATTATACATTTTTTTTTATCCATTTCATAGATTTCATTTACGGGTGAGAGTGGTGTCAAATAACATCTAAGACTTGAGACATCCAAGCCAACCTCACCTCACGTGGTGCATCCTGCTGAATAACGAACGAGGCAATGGCGATAGCGGGGTGGTATGGTTTTACAGTCTGACTGGGTCGCAACCACCATGTATATAGCGAAAAAGCCCGGGTCGTGTTTCAGGATTAGCCTGTGCATAACCAGCTTTTCGCAGGCCTGCATGACAGCGGCGACCGGCAATGGACAGTGTGTCACTCGGTGGTCGCCACTGTTTTTGGATTGTTGGATTGTACTGTGCTTACCATCAGGCACAGTGCAGTCATTTTGCCGTGCTACTATAAAAAAAAATAGAAATACAGTTCAGGTATCTGTCGTTTGTATGGGATAATATCGGAAAGAGCGGAACGGATTTCCACAAGCATCGACTATTTGGCAGATAGAGAACTTTTCAGAGCATTATTTAAGATATATATTTTACATAGGATCTAAGTAGTTAATTTTAGAAATTGTCAGATATAACTTAAAATTGATGAATGAGTCACAAGGATTGGGAAAAACAATTTTAAAATTGTTAATAATTAAATCATTTTGACGCGAACGATATCGCGGGTACGAGCTAGTATTTAAGTAGAACATTTTGTGGCCAATTTAAATAAAGGTTTTGTTCTTTAGTGAATCTTACGGTTGATAACATGTTCATTTTTCCTATAATAGGAATTGTCCTATCCTTAAGTTTCTCCCACGAGATTTAAATAACATGTTACATCCCTATTGAATTTCTGGACCATAAAATATACAGATATTCGTTAAACACATTTGTAAGAGCTAGAACATGAACCGGCGACCTTTCGTGCTCACGATCAAGGCTCGTGCCTTAACTACAAGTGTTTTGATATCAAAACACATACGTTTCCAAGTTTTGTGTATATCGCGACATATATTTTTTTATATACGTACTAGCTGACCCGGCGAACTTCGTTTCGCCTAAAAGTCGAATGTCAAATCATCGTCAATAGTCACAAAACCGACCAAGAGAGAGTCGGAGAGTTCTGAACAAAATTTCGTCAATCACCGATTTTTTGTTTTAAATTGAATGACGTTGACATTCGTTACGCGCGTTTTTTTAAAATATGCAAAATTAAATGTATATTTTTCAATCTTTCTGAGAGATTTTCTTAATATTTGTTTCCGTAAGAACCTTGTACAGAGTATTAGAAAACTACAAAAAAAAAAATAAGCAAAAGCGGTCAAGCCGTTTTCATGTTATGTCGTGACAACGGAAAACGGGTTTCATTTTTATATATATAGATATATTGTATGGTACCTATTTCATTTTAAATTATTTCACCTATAAATATTTTGCTTAATGATATAATCATCAGCATAATAATCACTGGAGTGATATGTAAAATCATATCCATTTCACAGTCTGTTATAGTTATTTATTGATGTAATATTTTTTACATGATTCCACCAAACAAAGGGCCAATACTTCAGATGTGTATGTTCAAGTGTATATATGTATATTTAAGTAGCATGCTTTGTAGAATTCGCGTTAGTTATAGAAGTAACATAGGACGTACATTAAATATTTAAGTAATTCCTCTGTGAATAAAAATGAGAGCATTTGCCGTTCGGTTTTTCATTTTTTTTGTCAATAACTCTAGGTGTTTTTTTTACTATTAGTAGATTAACATAGTGTTAATTTTATCGTCACATTTTAAAATATAATATTTGTTCTAATTTTATAAATATGTCAAGACAGGCGTCGAAAATACAAAATATACAGTTACATCTGTTTCCCACGGTTTTGTCTGTATGTTTCTGGCTATATTCAGGATGAATGTAGTCAATAACCTTCTCCGGCTTTAGGGCAACCGGTATACTGAATTTACTTCCCATCAGTCAATGTTTAACCTTTTTAATTTAACAAAATAGCTATTAATGTGGATTATCAAATACTTTAATAAATAGAGCATTGAACAACTGTAGTGTATAGATAGAAAGTATATAAAAATTAACAACACGTGGAATGATCTATCTACCTGTTATTTTTTGTTTATCAGCTAAATTATTTACGTGAAATCACGTGACGTTATTGAGTAAGCCGACTTAATAGTAATTATTGCTGAAGACGTTAATTGTTACTATGTTTTCTGTTATAGTATTCCATTATTCTTAAGTTACATAGAAAAGGAACGTTGCTTATTATAAATTACTAACTTTTCTCCGCGGCTTCGCGCGGTTTAATGTAGATTTAATCTATTCTTTGGGAACAGTATCTTTTTTTATACCTTTTCTTTTACCAGAAGACGTATTGTATATACAAATGTTTCATAATGAAATTGAAGTAAGTAACAAAAGTAATCAAAACCTAATAAACATTCGAACAAACATTCGAATTTATAATGTTAGTTAAGGTTAGGATAGCGGTGCAATAATCGAAAATAAATAATAAAAACTAAATTGATAGATTATTACGTCAAAATTATTTTAGGGAATGACAAGTATATTACTAAGCATTAAAAAAATTAATGAATATTAAACAGAAAAACAAAATAATGACGTGACTTAATTCGACGGCAAAAAAAAACATTCCGCATGCTGAATCATAATCTGATTTACGATCATTTAAATAATTGTAATTTATTACAAATTAATATGTTTCAAAGTTTGCGTATAATTTAATGTATAAATGTCAGCAGAAAAATGTACGCTTTCGTAACGTAAAACGACAAATTAAAAAATATTTTTTTTTAATACCATCGTAAGCCTTTGCCAAGTCTGCGATTTAATAAACAATAACTAACTCGATCAATGGAATTTTATGATTGAAACATTTTTAATTTTCTTTTAATATGTTTCCAACCAACACCATGTACCTATTCCTTGACTGGTTGAAGTTAACATGATGAGTATTGAAAGAAGAATAGTTTTATTGTAAACCTGACATTAGCGACTGAAATCTTACAATACATTACATCTTTTTATCTTATCTCATTACAGAATTTCATTTGTCACACTCAGAGCAGTGGTCAGCAAACTAATCACCCAAAGGAGACATATCAAAAACAATACAAAACTGAAATCTATACAAAGAACCTTAACTTAAGCTTTGCTTTAGGATCCAAAGTGTATTCTCCAGCTTGCATTTTCTCAATATGTCTTTATTGCGAGAGACAAGCAGTGCCATTTTTGGTTTCTAAAAATGTACCTCTTTCCTATAGGATTCCTTATCAAAAATGTTTACTCGCCTCTATATTACCTTGTCTGCACTAAATACTTCGTGGAAGAGCCGCAACTAAGAAGTGAAAGAGCCGACCACTAACCTAGAGGAAGATTGAGCTGCCGGAATACACTTATAACTGCTTGATGAGACATTTTTAATTTGGGCATTAGAATATACTCTGCGTCTATGTCACGATGTTTTCTTTCATCAAACTCTCAGGCGTATCGATCGATGCTACTATTAACCTATTATCATTTCGATTCTGAAGTCTCAGAGCAACACTAACCATCATACCAAGGTAAGAATCTAAAGTGGTCGATATAAAAACCGTTCAGCATAATATCGGATGATTCACAAAGAGGCCGAATTTGAATTATAACTGCTACTCAAAGCAAAAACTCTTTATGGTATTCGACGAAAAATAGTAATTAAAATCATGCAAAGCTAATCTTTGTTATTATACCTAGCGTGGCCGGTTTGAGGTCATCGCCATCGTATCGTGGGTGCACAGCGCAACGCGGTCCATAATGCATTCAAACAACGTAACGATACCCACTAAATATACACATTATTGTGATGAGAACAAATTGCAGAATTCGGCTCAAATCTATACACCTATAAATAAAAACGAAACTTTTTGTACTTTATAGACGTGTGACCACAATCTCATCTGTTGTTAAATGATGACATAGTCTAAGATGGTAAACCACCATGTATATGGCGAAAGAGCCCGTCATAGTGATTCACTTTTGCGGGTCCCGTTTCGGGATCAGCCTGTGCATATCCAGCTTTTCGCAGGCCGGCATGACAGCGGCGACCGGCGATGGATAGTGTGTCACTCGGTGGTCGCCATTGTTTTTGGATTGTACTGTGCTTACTATTAGGCACACTGCAGTCGTTTTGCCGTGCTACTATAAAAAATAAATCTAAATCTATAAGGGGCTGTCTCTTTCAAGTGCCGCTGCCGGAACATACCAACAGGTGTTCGGCGACAGTTTTTCAATTTAAGGGTGGTAGCTATCTAGCTAGGGAGAACTTAGAAAAAGGCATACCACCATGCGAACGTTTTTTTTATGTCATAGGAGGCAAACGAGCGGACGGGCTCCTGACGTTATTATTTTATAATTACCGTCGTCCATAGATACTAGCAACACCAGAGTTGCAAGTTCGTTACCAGCCTGTGTTAGTGGGATGGGCGAAGGAGGGAGGGGAGGTGAGCCTCCGGGACTTTCACTGACCGAACGAAGCAAGCACTGTTACTTCACGTCGCTTTTCTGTGGGTCGGGTGGTACTACCCCGGGCGAGCCGACCCATTCATGCTGAAACCAATAATAGCCTCAGCGTGAACCGTCTGTTGCTTATTGATGTACCACCTAAACGGCTGAATTGATTTTGAACGCGACTTTTATTCGCAGATAGAGGATCTTTCAGAGTACACCTTTTGACCACTCTTTTACCCAAATTTATGTATATTATAATTTATATATAACATTGAGACAGCTTAAGCATTAATTAAGGCTAGTTTTATATCCTTATAATAATATATTAGCTTTGTTTTATATTAAGCTTCGGACGATATTATACGCAAGTCCGATCTTATGGTTATATGCTGAGTTTGCCTAAAAGATTCACGAGGAGTTTATTATTTACCCTATATATTATTATACGTATATTATTATAGTATATTATATATGGGTTATACAATAAAATTTAACAGAGCCCAATTAAAATCGGTAAAAATGTGAGAAGCGTTAGTATTTTAAGTTTTAAATCAATCCCAAGAAAAAGAAGTCACGGGCAGCACTCGATATGTAATAAAAATGTACGATGCAATTACACGGTATTTAAATTGAAACCAAAAAAAATGGGACATTTTGCCCATTAGTATAACATTCTAATTTGACATTTAGGTTCCGCGATCGTATTTCAAATAGACGTTAATGATATTATATTAATTCAGATTTATCTGATAACTTACATATTTATTCAAAGCTTTTAATTTCTGCTAGCGTATTATAATTTATTACTATGCGAAGCGTTGGGACAATTTTTAAATAACTTATTCAAATAGAGATCTATAACATTATTTTTATCATTTTTGGATGTATATCTACGCATAAATAAGCGTACGTCGAAATAACTCTCAGATAGCAGGATTTTTTTAACTTGCTTGACAGTTATCGCTATATGTAGCCAATTTAAATAATGTTTGTAGATTATTATAGAATATATATTATTCTATATTAGTGTAAAGTTTCATCAAAATCCGTTAAGTAGTTATCCATCCTCACAAACTTTCTCATTTATAATAGCCGTCGGGATTTCCTTGTTGTTTAACGAGCGTAGTGCTTTCTGTATTTTCTACATCAAAGATGGTGTTTTAATATGTAATAACTATAAACCTATTGCATTACAAAACTACTTGGCGAAAGGTAGACCGTATCACGTACAAACCGAATATTAATAACCTTCTTACGTTCAATAGAAAATGTGCGTTAACACATTGAAAGAGCGTTCATTTTAAACATTGCCGTGAATGTTTTTACTAAACTTAAACCAGTTATGCAAAACTGAATTTTAAAGCGGGACGTACGAAGGTGTATTTCCCGAAGGTTGTTCGTAAAAAGCGAGGTGTATCGAGTTTCGTTCTCACTTCGTCAGGTGTCGCTGTCGGCAGCGCTCTGCTTTGCTCACTTTTGTTCTATGGAGTGTGAAATAAAAAAATATTACGCCGCGTTGTAAGGAAGCGGGCGGTGCAGTGCGGCGGCGCGGGATGCATAGAATAGGGACTTAGGGAGAACATTTTGGTATTATTTCGTTTTTTATTTCATTCTCCGAACGTGGGTTTCGGATACAAAGGGACATGTGCGTTTTTGGGTTTATTTTTCTTTATGATTGTTTTTAATAGACGGTGAAAGTTGTCGGCTCTTTAAATTGTATGAACAACAAACGTGTACTCGACGTTATTTTATTTACTTTATAATGGAACCTGCCATACTACTGACTACTCATCTATAATACACATTATTGATGTTTCATGAAGAAGTATTTGGGATATTTATTTATACTGTTTTGTTTTGTTTATTCATACGCTAACTCAACTATTTATTACTACGAATATGAATTGCAACAATTAATATTGAAACATTTGGAGCCGACGGCATAGTTACTATGATATTTAAAAAAAAATTGCCATTCGTAAAGCTTCTGCTCGCGACTTCGTCCGCGTGGGATAGTAACTTTGGGCCAACGCTAACAATTGGTGGAAGCACTCAAAAGGAAAAAATCCAATTTTGAAACATTCTTCTTTGGTGCTCCACTCCTATTGGTCTTAGCGTGATGAGATATATAGCCTATAGTCCTCCTCGATAAACCTATCTAACACTGAAATATTTTTTTCAAATCAGACCAGAAGTCCTTGAGATTAGCGCATTCAAGCAAAAAAAACTCTTCAGGTTTATAATATTAGTACATATTTAGTACATGCATACGCAACAAATTAAGGAATTATTTTAAGAAACTAGTAATAAAAGTTAACTAATAATTAGCTTTTTCATTGTTATTATCACTACTTTAAGATTTAATATTATTAGGTACACATGAAACTAATAAAATAAATCATTTTTTGTTGCAAACAAACGTGCCAGCATCTTGTCAAATCCGGTCGGATGCAGCAAAAATTCAAATAAACTATTTACGATGGATTTCCGCAAAGAAACGCCTTCATTAAGCAAATATGACGAAATTAGGATTTGTGTTTGATATATTACTTAATCAGAATTTAATACTATAATATCACAGCTTTAAGCAATGTTATTATAAGTAAAACTTTCGTACTTATATCATCGAGTTTTAAGATTTGACAGCAATCTCATTTGTTGTTAAATGGTCTAAGTGTTAAGGCCTAGAGGCAGACTGGATATCAAGTGTAGTGGACATTACTTTACACTTCCGTTTGTAATTGCGGAATTCTGCCTGGAAGTGCAAAGTAATGCCCTATAATATTAAATTATAGATTTTTCCAAAGAAATACCTTCTCAAATCAAACATACTTATTGTTGATATTTAGGCATTAAAAAGTGCACTACCATAATGTTATATTTTCACCAATGCTTTCCATAAAATTCCAGTTGGTTACTCGATTCGTAACTATTTCGATTGACACGATGTATGGACATGCTGCAATCATGGAATCCGAATGATCACAACCAACACAGAGCAACGACAATGCTTTCTCTGCTTATACCAATATCTTACGAGTAAATCCAAAAGGAAGTGTGTGTATTTTAGTTTACATAATCTAAAATACTCGAATAGATATTAGTTTGCATGTTGTCGCCATTCCGCCTGGAATTGATTGGCTACTGCCATGTCTCACTGCAACAAAAACCGTTTATAATATGTTTTGGAGCGACATGTATGTTTTGGGGTGTAAGGGGTGTCAAATAACATCTAAGACTTGAGACACCCAAGCCAACCTCACCTGCACGTGGTGCACCCTGCTGAATAACGAACGAGGCAATGGTGAAAGCGGGGTGATAGGGTTTTACAGCCTGACTGGGTCGCAACCACCATGTATATGGCGAAAAAGCCCGTCATAGTGATTCACTTTTTCGTGTCGCGTTTCGGGATCAGCCTGTGCATATCCAGCTTTTCGCAGGCCGGCATGACAGCGGCGACCGGCGATGGATAGTATATCACTCGGTGGTCGCCGTTGTTTTTGGATTGTACTGTGCTTACCATCAGGCGCAGTGCAGTCATTTTGCCGTGCTACTATTAAAAAAAAATGTATTTAAAAAAGATAAATATGAAACTAGTAGTGAAAACACTACTGCTATACATAATTATCATATTACAAGTCTCAAATTTAACGTTTTCCGTTACATGTCGTGCAAATAAAATGAAATGTTTTTTGTTACAGTAACACGTGGCAGCGGCCAATTAATACCTGGTGGAATTGCAAAGTAACGTCAACTAAAGTAGTTAATGACTGATTTCCACAAATTAACGCTTCCTTCAATCAAATATTTACGCATCTATTTTGCCATTTTCAAGTCGATATTTATCCACCCCTTTTATAGTCTTGCTTTTTCGAAATACTTAATTAAGGAGTGTCAGTCTTCGATCTTAGCCCAAGAATCACAGTGTAAACTACAGAGGCGGTCAGTCTATTTGAGTGAAATGTTATCTGATCTATGTTGATAGGGGGTGTTAAAACGACGCATTGTGACACTTCAGCTTTGGGCATTAGCGTCTCACGTCACGGTACGGTCGGATAAAAAGTTTCATATTTTTATACGTTTATGTAAACGAATGGATCGCGATCACTGAACATTGGGTATATAGTATTTGCTGTAGTGGTACGATTAAACGTGTCGTGGGACGAATCTTTAGACACGTGACCCACAAACGTCTTTAAAATGGTTTAAAAGCACTAACTAATCGTCGATCTCACCTAATAGTAAGTGAAGATGTGGCCGAATATTATTTTAATAGTAAACAAAACGATACGGGTTCAGTACATCTAATTGTCGAGAGTCTCGTATAATCGATAATATGGTTTGATTATCATACTAATTGTATTCTTTTTAAATTTATATGCAAATACGCAATACTCTATTTGAATTATAATTCTTTCTTATTCAATAAAATATTGCAAATATGTAGGACGGTTAAGATATAAGCAATTAACAATTTGTATGCTGACTCTATTTCGAAATAACATTCAAGTTTTAATCCAAGACCCGTGTAAGCATTTCAACACGGTCCCTCTGCGATCTCGTCAAACGAGCGTTCCTTTACCTACAGCTGTCCCTACTGCTCTAATACGATTAGAGCGAGAGGACGAATCGAAGCAGCGTGCACCGAGTGGATCGAAAAGAGCCCGGAACCTATAGTAATCTCATTAGCATGAAGAGAATGGGTGAAGAATAATGTATTCCGTAGTTATGAGGAATAAATTGAAGTAGATGGTTTCGTGGTAGGGGGTAACTAATAAAATAAGTATTATATTTTTTATCACACGTTACGTTTCTCACGGGGTAAGCAGAATTGTTATATACTGGTGTATCAATTAATTATTATTATTGATTACTGTAACTTATTTTTTATAGTTAAAATAGAGAATTACTACTTTCGCCGTGTGATTTTTACCAACGGTTTCAGAGGATATCCTGTTATTTTTATCGCCACTATATTACTTTAAGATCTCATCTACTGGGTAGTAAGACATGGCATAATATGTATGATTAGTCTTGTTGCATTACTCCGTAATTCCATTTATATACAGTAACTGACGTTAATCCATACCTACCGGGTGATAACCCTGTTACATTGATTTTATTTCAGTCCATCATACGACTGATAGTGAATTGGTGACCTCTAGATAGTCTCCATTATTCTTATTTTTTTATGTCATAGGCGGCAAACGAACAGGTGGTTCACCTGATGAGCAACACTAGGGGAGTCGCAAGTGCATTGCCAGCCTGTGTTTGGCAAGATGTGGGAGGAGTTCACATTAAAAAACTGGCGAGCAGATTAAGTTCCGCTGCATTCGCAATACGTAAGATTCGCCAGCTTACAGATATTGCTACTGCTAGGTTAGTCTACTTCGCATACTTCCATAGCTTAATGTCTTATGGCATTCTGCTATGGGGTACGGCTGCTGAGGTAGACACGATATTTTTATTACAAAAACGGGTAGTTCGAGCAATATATAATATGGGGCCTCGCGAATCATTAAAAAAGAAATTCCAGGAATTCGGTATCTTAACTCTGCCCTCCCAATACATTCTTGATAATTTAATGTATGTCCGGAAAAACTTTGAAAAACTGAATTTAGTAAAAGACCGGCATAATCTAAATACTAGAAACTGTAATAAACTGGTGGTCCCATGTTTCAGACTTAGTAAAACCAATAAAAGTTTTTTAGGTAATAGTGTTAGGTTCTACAATAAAGTCCCAAAGCATGTTACCGATTTGCCGGACTGTAAATTTAAGCGCCATGTCAAACGGGATTTAGTTTCAAAAGGATATTATAGAGTGGATCAGTATGTGAATGATAGTGATGTCTGGAATTGACTCCTCTCTGTGCATCCACTAAAAGCATTGTATAATGTATTGGAAATATATGTTTAAAAAATGTACCCGATCGAGTTTCTTGCCGGTTCTTCTCGATGACTGGGTTGTTTTCCGAACCGGTAGTAGTCTTTGACGTTCATAAGTGCCTTATTAGGGCCTAAACTGAATAAAGTATTTTTGATTTGATTTGATTTGAAGGGAGTCGGCGCTGTCGCTAACCGAACGAAACGCAACAATGCAAGCACTGTTACTCCATGTCGATATTTCTGTGAGAGGGTGGTACTACCCCGGACGAGCCGATCCGTTCATGCTGAAACTTGTAATAGCTTTCGCGTGGCTCTACCACTTATAAAATGCTATCGCTTAAAATGCTATTATGCATGTTATCAGACACAGTATCTTAATTTTGTCATACTACTATAAAAATAAACTATAATTATAAAATATTAATAAATACCTTCAATTACGTTATTAAAAGCAGGATTATTCCTTAAAATTTTACCTGAAAATAAATAAAAAATCTTTAGTATATTAATTATCCTTATATGTATTACATAAAAACTCAATATCTGTCTGTGTGTCACGTTACCAATCTTCTCACACATAATATTCTCAAAGCTATTTCATGACATTGAGATTTAATCTCCAAAAATGGCTAAACCGATTCTGAACAGAGTTTAACTGAAATATAAAGGAATTTCATAGATATATTTAAGATATATTTTTGTATAGGGACTAAGTAACTGTTAAGTAATGGTGGTAGAGCCACGCTGAAAAACTATTATTGGTTTCAGTATGAATGGGT
Organism: Antheraea pernyi; assembly: GCA_015888305.1. Classification (NCBI taxonomy): domain Eukaryota; kingdom Metazoa; phylum Arthropoda; class Insecta; order Lepidoptera; family Saturniidae; genus Antheraea; species Antheraea pernyi. Next base: position 1,293,827 of record MU158743.1, on the reverse strand, counting down.
CGGCTCGCCCGGGGTAGTACCACCCTCTCATAGAAAACCGACGTGAAGTAACAGTGTTTGCATTGTTGCGTTTCGTTCGGTCAGTGAGAGCGCCGGAGACCCATCTCCCCTCTCCTCTCCCTTTCCCTCCCCTAACCCTTCCCTGCGAAAGATGGCAACGCACTTGCGACTCCTTTGGGGTTGTTAGTGTCCATGGATGGTGGTGATCACTTAACAGCAGGTGACCCACCTATTCGTTTGCCACCTATGACATAAAAAAAAAGAAAAAAAGAATTTAATACGAGTTACTTAAAGTAAAAGCTTTATAAAGACTGCTCACAAGTTAATCCAGACAAAATTTATGGACTCCAGTTAACAATATTGTTAAAGGGATACTATATAAATGTCCGAGAACATTGTATTACATGTTATATTTTAAATCTACAGTACGTCAAATTAAGGCACTAATTTTAATTTTCCGTTGACTGATTGCAACACTAAAGACATTAAAACCGAAGCCATCGTTTGTGTTTAAGGTAACCCAAAAAGGTAACAAGGTATTCCTTTTAATTAAAAAAACCTTACTATAAATCAAAAACTTTAATTGCCAATTTGAAGGAAAAGCAAATTAATGATCAAAGTTTTTAAATGCGACTCTGAACTTTTTATTATATCACCATAATTGACTAATGGATGGTTACCATGAACTTAGATTAAGGGGTAAAGGCCCTCCATATGGAGTAGTGAACTCATCTCTAAGTGGGGCATCTGCATGTAAACTTGACTCTTCTAACTTCTTTCAAAGACTCGATAACCTCAAACGCACAAATGATATCGAAACTTTAAATCAAAGAGGAGGTTTCGTTCCTTGTGAATCTTTTAACGTATATATAAATAATTGTGTGGCAAACAATTATGTTTTATATATAGAGAAGCGATGATGGGTCGGTATTATTTTGTCCGGATACCGTGTCGATCGACGTATGTTCAAATCAATGAGCTCGAGTTTTTATTGAAAGAAAACATCGCAATGACATCAAAGCATGGTGGTGGACTTTTCTAAGCTGAGCTGGCTAACTATAACCTTCAGTTTAAAAGCTTATCGTAAAATGCTTTATAGGCATGTTACGACTATTGTAATTACGAGGCAATCTTGTACGTTTAGGGGCTAGTTTAGCTTAGTAAGATTCGTTAGTTTAACTTAGTAAGATTCGTTAGTATAACTTAGTAAGATTCGTTAGTTTAACTTAGTAGCAGTCATTAGTTTAGCTTAGTAAGATTCATGTTATTGCATCAAGGCAATATGTCAAGCCGATGTTTGACACCTTTGAGCTTATTGCCAAGCGGCTGAACGCCATAAGCGTTCGCCCCATTGGTCTGGTAAAGCAGTGTAGGCTCATCAGGCCAACAACGTTAGTCAGTTTGAAAAATAAAAAAACATTTAAGGTGTTACCATTTGACTACACCGTAATTTAACATAAGTCGAGAATTTGAATGCTAAAACCAATATAAAGTTAGATAAACCTACATAATTACAAAAATAAATACACTGTCTTGGAGCAATCATTATTACTCCCTCATTTATAAATTATGTATACGTATTCGATCAAAATCCATAGAGAAGCCAATTATGATATATAAATAAAAAAATACAAGATGTAAAAAGAAATACCATTAGAGACAGTCATCAAAATAGATCGTTATACCTAAAATAAATTTAAGCTACATTATAATCGTAAACTCGTTTCGAATAAAGTAGCCGTTTGATAATGAATTCGATTCCTTGTTAAATAACGAAACATCATATCGACGGTTGAGAATCAGTATTGCCTATCTCGATTTTTACACTTTTTAATCCGGTGCGATTTAAAGTTCAATTTATTTAACCCTGACAAATTATTTGTATAGAAATATATGGCACCTTTTTTTAGGGTATTCAAGTTTCTATAAGAATATGTAAGTTGTTTTTTTTTTCAAACGATAATCCGAAGCAAAGTTAAAAGTGGGGGGGAAACATCTCTTTCCTCTATTTCTCAGACGATTTTCTTATTTTTTTTTATTTTGTAGTTATTGACGAGCTTTAGTGTTATCAATAAACTGGAAAAAAATCCTTATGGTCGAAATTAAAATTATGCAAGCTCTCGTATATAATATATATTATGTTTACTCGACATAGGTATTTATGTCAGACTTTAGTAAAACATGCCTACCGATCGAATCGTTCGCAACATGTTTTATTACGGCCTAATAATAAAGTTTCTATCATTAATTAGTGAATGTATTTTATCTGAGGCCAGTTGTGATTAACAAATAAACACGTTCCGTCATAACTCATGCCAATGGAAAGCTTTTAAAGTACAGTTATCCGGTGTTTAACGTACCCATAGCACTTTGTACCGCCGCACCGCCCAGGCCGCTTCCTACCATTGATCATATACATATTTTTTTTCTCCCTTTATAATATTAAACCTCAACCTAGCTAGGGATTATTCCATATAATAAAATAAAAATCGAGAGTGAGTTCACACGCGATAGAAGTGAGACTTAGTGTTGTAAGAGAGTGAGATGATTGCAGTATAGAGATGGTAAACATTAGTTTTCGGCATTATTCTGTAATATGTTAATATACATTAACAATATTAATAATACACAATACAGAATAATTTTTAAAAGTGTGCGATAATTACTAATCTATCTATATAGTCACAACAGAAAGTAATGTGCTATAAATTTCAACGTATCTCTCTCTTTGTATATATTTTGAGTACATCAAGAATATAACTATCTCATTCTCTCACAGCCTAAAACCTACATACACATTTATAGCTATTTCTTTCGTTACACATTGTCGTTTCATAAAATCACACCGTCCTGTTGCTACATGCCAGGATTCGAACCTGCGGACATGTATAAGCTGTATTACAGTGTATTAAAATTACAGCAGTTTTTTAGTTATTTCGTTTAATTTTTGGCAACCCATCTTCTCCTAGATTATTACTGCTATTGTAGAGTAGTTCTCACAAGATAGGGGTGGTCTTGTTTCTAAGAAACTATCCAGAGAGTATCTGCACCATCTCAGAAAATATGTTCCACTTCAATTGTGCACTGAAACCAAAAGAAACGCAAAACACCACCAATATTACAAAACATAGAGTATATTAACACAATACATGACATTCTAGAACCCTCCAGAAACTCTAGCAATTTTACTTGGAAAAGTAAGGAACATTCATCCATCATTTTTTTTATCTTATATATAAAAATCTCGTATCACGGTATTAGTGTTTGAACTCCTCGGAAAAGGCTGGACCGATTTTTATGAAATTTTATATATATATTTAGTAGTTATGAGAATAGGTTGTAAAGTATATTTTCTCCCTCTAGGTCCTTAGGTCTAACCCCAACCTCACATTTTTTATTCGCGATTTTAGTATTTTTGTATGAACAATATCCAAATAATTCAACGGTCGGAAGTTGCTGAACGACAGACGCTATGTCCGCCTCATCGAAATCATTTCACTAAACCAACTAGGTATGTATTTAAGTCCCTGAATTGTTTGGTTTTACAAATGAAAATGGTGGGATTTGCTGTAATCAGGTTCTATGTGTTTTAAGATTTTTTCTAGTTTGCAAATACAAATAGAACGGGTAGGTAACCGATTTCATGCAGGCGAAGTTGCGCATGTCAGCTAGTATTTTATATATCTTTATATATGAAATATAAAATAATATTAATCCTAAATACCGAAGATAAATGATTAAATTTAGCATAATTTGCATAATGTTAAGAAAAGGGCTAAAAGACAACAGTATATAAATATGACACAGTAGATATTTATATCACACAAAATTCAGTCCTTTGCACCATGCACCATGAAGCCTGTCGAATGAGAATCTATTGTCACAGCACGACTTTATCGAATCACCAGACTTCCTTCAAAAATTCCTTCTCTGTGTCCCACGGCGAAGCATTAATCTTCAAATTTTCGATTTGCATCTAGCATGATGTGGCATTGTTCCATAGATAGCCTGCTTTTTCTAACACTATGTACCTTTAAGATTGAATTATTTTTATCTTATCTATGCATATACTAAGAATTTAATTCTAGTGTATCTGTACTTTTAGATTTTTATAAAAAAAGTATTGCGGGTGTCTAGAAATAAGTAATAAAATAAGAACAGAAATGTCTGTCTGTCTATCTGTCTGTCTGTTTGTTTGGACACGCATCACTACTAAAATACCGCGTTTATGTTAAAACCTCTTCAAATAAATCATAAAACATATTTTCAAGTAACGTTTTGTCTTTGTTTCATTAAAATCGGTTCAGTCTATCAAAAGTTTTTGTAATTTTAATGACAACGCAACTTAAGTACGAGAGACAGGTAAATGAACTTAATACATCTAGATGATTTTATTAATTACTGTTTTTACCATAAAGTTTCACGCGTACGTCGCTGGTACAGCTAGTATATAAATAAAATGATAGGTGTCTGTGTTAAATACAAGAAAACTATAAAATATAAAATTAAAGGAATAAAAAAATCGGATCGTAATCGTGTCGGGAAGCGTAAAGGCGCAAATAGTTTTACAAAATGTATTGGGAAAAAATTGATGTATATACGTGGTCATCTGAGGACTTCCATTTTGATTAAAGTATTTATTCATACTTTATAAGGTATAATATCGTTTGTCAAGCGACTGTCCAATTTAATAGAACCTTGTAGAATGTTGGGAGCGTTCGGAATGCTCGCTTTTTTCCATTATTACAATTCGCGTGAAAACGCAATGGTTTTGCGGCGATTAAAAAATAACTGAAATGGGTCGTTTTCGTTATTTGTACTATTTATTTTGTCGCTTATAATGTAAGTGGGAGATTGTCGCATATAGTTAATTCGTTTCTTTATTCCCACAAAGGGCGATTAAACGAGTTATTCTTGTCTGACCAAAAGTAAATTCAAATGCACGAAGCAAAATAAACTTATTTTTTATCCTTTCGTTTTTTTATTATATTAATATTAAACACGAAAAGAAAATCCTTCCACCCGTCCTGTTTGAAAACAAATTCATATAGAAACTGCTATATAGTGATATATACATACTATGTATAATGACATACACTGTTATTTAGAAAGATGTTACTTAGATTAACCAAAATATAAGTTTCAAACGACATATATCAAATAAGTTGAAAAAAATCCAGTCCTCCTACTTGAGATCTACCTAACTTTATGCTTCAAGCATTACAGTTACACGAAGAAACATGGTGACATAATTTATAAAGATATAAATGCAGATAAAGTCACGGGCGACCGCTAATATGTTTACTGTTTTAACTATAATCAAACTTAATGCTACTCAAGTGAGGACATATTGACTTAATATAATTACTGTGTCTGAAGAGATACGCTTTCAATTTACAAATCTGTTGCCAGGCATCTATGTATATTTTTCGGCAGTTGTAAAACTTTTACTTAATATATCACCATATTAGCCCATGTCGTTCTTCCATATTATTTAGTTAATTACTGGTTAAATCCTAAGAAACGCAGTGTTTGTTGTGGAGTTTTAATGATGGTAGAGCCACGCTGAAACTATTATTGGATATATGAATGGGTCGGCTCGCCCGGGGTAGTACCACCCTCTCATAGAAAACCGACGTGAAGAAACAGTGCTTGCATTATTGCGTTTCGTTCGGTCAGTGAGAGCGCCGGAGACCCACCTCCCCTCCCCTCTCCTCTCTCCTCTCCCTTTCCCTCCTCTAACCCTTCCCTCTAAAAGATGGCAACGCACTTGTGACTCCTCTGGTGTTGTTAGTGTCCATGGACGGTGGTGATCACTTAACAGCAGGTGACCCACCTGTTAGTTTGCCACCTATGACATAAAAAAAGACGTACTACAGGAGTGACAATGTTGTATTACAAGGAAATATTTTAGTTAAAAAACAAAAAGCCAACGTGACTCAGTGCTCCCAGGCGATCACCCATCCAAGTACAGACCGCGCCCGACGTTTTTTTACTCGAACTGACTATGCTATTGGCCTAGCAAGGCCGTAACAGCTTCACCGGACTACGCCGCGCCCGACGTTCCTTAACTTCGGTGATCCGACGGGAACCGATGTTTTCAACATTCTACCCGACACAGTGTTTACATCCACAACTTTTCATCACACAAAAGGATTGCCGATAGGAATTACAAATCCTTCTCAAAAGAAGTTTCATTTCAAGAAGATCGTTTAAAACGAGTAAACTTATTGATAAACCAGGCCAAAGCTCTTATTTTAATTTTAAAACTTTTCTTAAATTCCGTTTTTTATTTTATCAAAGTTTTGGCTACAAGTGTACCAAAGTAATAAACCTACATATAGTTGAAAAGTATTAAACCCTTTTGGTGCAGTCGAACAAAAAAATAAAATAAACGGATTTTAATTATTTATGATATTACTTGCAGACAGTAGGTAGCATATAACTAATAACGTTTTTCCTTTGAGCACCACAATTTCACACATATCACCTCCACACACGTGCACGCATACACGCTTACACATGCAGGTGGAAGGGTTTTATTTTTTCCCTTATTAAACTGAAATAGTTTAGAATATTATCCGATACGAAATATATATAGGAGTTGTTGAGGTATGTATGCTTGGTACACATATATGTTTCAACAACTCATATATGTATGAATAGTTAGCTTAGCTCAGATAGGTCGCGAATTGCATGTATCAGGCAACAGCCAAAGCCGAGGTGTGCCGCGCACCCTTGAGCTGGTTGTCAAAGTAAAATCCGCTGAGTGCCTTAAGCGCTCGCCTTAGTAGTCCGATGAAGCTGTTAAGACCTTGCTTGGTCAGTAGCGTAGTCAATTCGAAAAAAAAACCACAATTTTTTAATTTTTCTCATTAAAGAGAAGTAATGTGTGAAGCCCAGTTGTAAATGATAAAAAAAAATTATAAAAGCCAATAATTAACATGAGCTGTTAAACAAATTTGTAAACCAGATTCGCGAGCAAACGAATCGGCACCAATTATACAAATAAAATAAAGTCCATTAACAAACAAGTCAACAAGTCACTCTTTAGATGTAAGTGGACAAGTTCGAAACGCTAGTTATTCTTTGAAAAGATAAAACCACAAAAAAGAACATAAAATTAATGCTAGACGGCTACCTGTTGAAATCTCATACAAAGAATCAATTTAATAGATCTAGTCTGGTCTAGACTTGTATTTATTTTTGATTCGGAATATTTGATAGACGCTAAATTATGATACACATAAAAGTGCTCAATTTGGTATTCTGACACGTACTGTTTGATCATCTAATTTATTGTATGGTTTTGAAGATATAATAGTTGGGATATTTTGTTGGTGTTACGGCTAAGCTTATTTAATGCTATGCAGTATGATACCTCGCTGACATCTACAGCCCGAGAAAAAAAAAAAGAGAAAAGAGAATATACCTTGAGATTTATAATATTATATATGGATTCTTTCCAGTGCCTTGGTGCAAAATTATCCAGTTATATTACTGGAATTTTAAATTTTACTAGAATGCTAATATTAAATGTCACCTTGTTGGAAGATACCGCTTCACTATGAAAAGCTCTTAATTATTATGTCATGCAACTACTATGAATGACTTATTGTTGATTTTTTCTCGAGGTAACAGTATTGCAAAAATATTCTATATACCTTCATTATATTTGCATTTACTGTCAGTAAGTGGACGAATGTGTTCGGAATATTTTGGACAATAATTAACTTTATGTAGATTTTTTTTAGATGTAATAAAATTTTGGCGCCTCAAAGATCAATAGAGATAGACCACAAATTGTATATTATGGATTATATATATATAATGATTTGTATTTAATTATCAACGACTTCCATTAATGTGTTCCACGTCTGTTAGCAATTAATAAGATCCGGTTTTCGTTCTAGGTTTACTGTGAGCATCTATCTAGCATGGTTTTGAATATAAAAACTTTGTGTGCATATATTTCTTTATAATATAATTTAAAAGACCGGACGTTTGAAATTCTTTGACGTCTTCAACGGATGATATATTAAAAATAACAAACATGTATTTTGCGGGAGCTCAGATAATACACGGTGTGAAATTAACAGCAAATATAACTTTGTTGTTAATTAGTTTCACACGTAATTTGAAATGTGTACATTATTGTCGAATTTGTGCCATCACTGAAAGTCCAATTTAACGTTAACTGTGAGTAAACAAAAAATACAATAATAATGATCGAAAATATGACATGTTAAAATTAAGAAAACATACTCCGTACGCAGCACCTATTTAATATCAGTAATAAAAACAAATACCTCAGCATTGACAACGCCGTAGAACGCAATGATTTCATAAAAAAAAAAAAACCGTGTACCTCAGCGAATCAGGAATGCTACCGGTTTCTGTGACGTCACTGGCTATGACGTTATTTGAACAAAAAAAAATCATTACATGTTAGTGACAACATATAAATATCATAAGAGAATAATGGACAAAGAAAGGGACGTGAGAATCTAACTGTGTGGTATAAGCGATAAACAATTTATTTGAAGATAATTAAGGTCATTATATGTACTCAAAACTATACTTAATAGGTCTAACAGTTTACACTTTTGAGCAAGCGTTCCTTTGTGAGTACTTAAACAAATGTTTAATTAGGTATACTCCTATAGGAGTAGAGAAAGACCAAAAAAGGTGTGGATGGATTGTGTAACAAATATGTGTATAAAAGGTGTGAATGCTGAGATGACATCTGACAGGGGAGAGTGGAAAAGGAAAACATGTTGTGCCGACCCTACTTAGGTAGGATAAGGGTAAGAAAAAGCTGTGAAGGTCTGTCAGACCAATAGCGTAGTCAATCCGAAAATAAATGGTTATAATACTGGCCGAGGGTAAATTGTTTTTTATTTTAGCACGGCAAAATGATTGCACTGTACCCGATGGTAGGCACAGTACAATCCAAAAATAGCGGCGACCACCGAGTGACACACTATTTATCGCCGGTCGCCGCTATAATGCCGGCCTGTGAAAAGCTGGATATGCACAGGCTGATCCCGAAACGCGACCCGCAAATGCGAATCACTATGACGTGCTTTTTCGCCATGTACATGGTGGCCGCGACCCAGTCAGGCTGTAAAACCCTACCACCCCGCTTTCGTCATTGCCTCGTTCGTTATTCAGCAGGGTGCACCACGTGCAGGTGAGGTTGGCTTGGATGTCTCAAGTCTTAGATGTTGTTTAACACACCCCTTACACCCCGAACCAAAACTCTGTTGTTGAATTTTATGTATACCCAAATTCGTATCAAACTATTTTATATTTATATGAATGACGTGCGGTCGACAATAAATATCTCTAATATTGAAATAAATTAATTCACAAAATATATATGATCACAAAATTTTGTATATCTTTTCTATCATTTCGCAAAACGCTATCCGCTTATTACTCGTACTAAATTCCATTTCAAATTTCATTCAAAGGGAGTTACTGTCGTTTGAACACACGTCGAGACAACAGTTATAAACCGTTTTGACTTGACCCACATCGATATTACGATTTCAAGTGACATCAGATTTTTTTAAACTGGTCACATCGAAGTGTCGCCGTGTAAGGTCGTCTCGAGCGACCCCTAACAGTGTGACCCCGGCCTAAGCTGAACATGTAGTTTGATTTTCTGTGGCGTTTAAATAATTTACAATTCTATGGTTTCGTTACACGTTTTATTATTTATTCATAGATAGTTGTTAACACTGAAAACTAAACAGTACCAGGAAACTTAAAAAAAGTTGAAACAGTCATGAGGACTACCGACGGAAGTGAAAACTCAAAATAATGGAATAACTGTGTTCTAGTATGAATTATTGAAATTTCAGAATTTGTAAATTGAAATTATTATCATTAGCCTGGTTTTCACATCTATTGTGATTCCGAACAATAATTATATACATTTTTATAAAGTTTATTAACTAATCATACATATGATGAGATGCACAATCTCAAAACAAAATATCAATATTAGATGTACTCGTGCCGCTATACTACGCGTCGCTAGTCTGACGCAAGCCAAGCCTTGGTCGGTCACGTTTACTAACATGTCGCTGACGCGAAATCATAAGCTTATCTCCTGCAAAAAATACCAGCCAATGCGCCTAAACTTCAAACACAAAAAGTACCCACGACTTTTTAATATACTTCAAGAAATACTTATTGGATTAGAACCAACATTTTTATCCCGTTTCTACTAATTAGATGTAAACCTTTAATTATATATATCTTCAGCCAGCTGTATCCACTTCAATTGCTTCACTCTTATGATTTCTTGTCCAATGGTCTTAGTTCAACAATCACCGTTCACCAAGCATTATACATATGGGTTTTAATTCGCTAAACATTTGCATTTGTTTGATTATAGCGGTAACTTTGAATTTAATAAAAGCTTATTTTCCCAACATTTCCCAATATTATTAAAAAAAACATTTACATTTACTATAATAAATTTATATTAATTAGAATTTAAACTCAATAAAATAGCAACATATCCTTAGGCGGGCGACGCATGCGCTGTAAGTTATACGCGTGCGAGCACCGGTCGAGTTCAACTGATAAACTGTAAAATAGTGCGTCGGCGCATTGCGAACATATGCTCGGAATATTGTTCGGCATATAGAGCTTTACATTTTTAGACTGGACATAAAATACATATTTTGGCTTTATATCGTCAAATTTTTGAAGTTTTATTTATATTTATTATTTCGTTGGGCGGTAAACATATTTACTGTATCAAGCCCTTTTTTTAACGTGGGGAAATTCCTACGGATTCCCACCTTAGCCGGGCAGACACTGAGGGTGGGGTATGTCCGACTTGCACGGACTAAAATCCCATGGTGCCTTCAATCACCTATAGGCCGGGGAGCAGGAGCTGCCGAACAGGCACTACGTCTACTGCAAACTTTATCAAGCCCTCCAACGTTTCTCTAGAACTCAATCATATATCTCATCATTAAGGCAGTGCTCATAAGAAACGTTTTAGTTCAACCGTTTTTTCTCCGACTTACTTTGCAAATCCGACTACCACAAAAAATCCTTTTCATTTTTCGAGTTAACATATAGCCTATAACATTCACAAATAACGTGTCTATTCGTAAAACAATTTTCAAAATCGGTTTAGTAGATCCAGATATTACCCCCTACAACCTTACAAACATTACTTCTTTATAATGATATATTAGTATAGACATGGAATCATTATACAACATTTCCAAAAATTTTCAATTGTTAAGTGACTATTCTATTTAATAACATTGCCGTAGCACAAAGGGTTGATCTAGTTTCATTTGTTTTTTTAGTAAACTCTTGCGAAGCCGGGGCGAGCAGTTAGATAATAACATTTATTCATATAACCATACCCATTAGTAACGTATCTTGCTCTTATAATTAGTACACGGTATTACACTACTATATTAGATTACTTTTGTGTTACACTGATGTTATTATAATATAAAAAATGTACTATCTATTTTTTGTGTTTAAGTGACAATTTTGATGATTTACCCATAGCTTAGAAAAAACTCCACGCTAAGTTGTCACCACGATGATTTACTGAAATGTCCGGTTTATTAGCAATACTTTGAACCAACGTCCCTGAGCACACTAGGTATTCTATTTAGCATTAATAGAAAGGAATATAACAGTTCAGAACACGTACGCTACACGTTGAAAAATATAGAATATGTGCACACACGACTCTATATATTTAGAAGACTATGAGAAACTTTCCTTACGTCCTGGAGTAATGTAAAATGTGACTGTAGGCGTCCAAATAACAAGGTTTTGTCCTTTAAACGACAACTATTGTAACTATATCGCGGTGCCCGATGAGATCTGAATGTTTCTGGATCTTTGGATTATCTCTGAAGAGTGTATATGAACACATACGGTTCTCACAATTTAACAGTATTTTTTATCTTTAGTACATATTAGCTGATACCTGCAACTTTATCGGCATCGTTTACTGGTTTAAAAATATATTTTATGTATAGATAAGTAATCATTACATAGTATAAAACAAAGTCCGTTGCCACGTTGTCTGTCTATTCGCGATAAACTCTTAAACTACTCAACGGATTTTCATCCGGTTTTCATCAGTAGATAAAGTGATTCACGAGGAAGGTGTGGGTATATAATTTGTCAAGGTTTTTTTATTACCAGGGCGGGACAACGTCCACCGGGCCTGCTAGTAGGCAATAAAATAAGAATCTGTGAACGCGTAGCGCTTACAAAACTCAAGTCTAAGGATTAAAACAGTTAAATTTGAGCGAAACCTTTCCAGTAGTTGTTTTTTTATGTTATATGTGGCAAACGAACAGGCGGGTCACTTGATGGTAAGTGATCACCGCCATCCATAGACACTAGCAACTCCAGGGGAGTCTCAAGTGCGTTGCCAGCCTATGTTTGGGGAAGGTGAGGAGGAGTTGGGAGGGGAAGGAGGGGGTAGAGAGGAGGGGGGTCCCCAGCGCTCTCACTGACCGAACGAAACGTAACAATACAAGCACCGTTACTTCACGTCGGTTTTCTGTGAGAGGATGGTACTACCCCGGGCGAGCCGTTGCATTCATACTGAAACCAGTAATAGGCTTCAGCGTGGCTCTACCAGTTGTATTTATGATACGCGCAATACGACAAACAAATATTATTTTATTTATTTATATATACATATATATTTCTACATATTTTGTTTAGCATTCAATGACAATGTTAAAACGGAGAAGCTAAATGCTATCACTAAGTTAACTGCCGAGCAATTAAATAGGTTCAATAAAGTATGCAAATTTTAAGTGGTTTCTCAAGTTTTGTTATCAGAAATACTTTTAATATTACATTCATTTAATGTACATTCATTATGTATAGTAATAATTTTGTTACAAAAGTTCCTTTTGTCCTCAAACTCCTAAAAAGTTACAAATCTTCGTTTTACGATTCATTAAAGCTGTGTTAATTAATGTACAACGAAATCTTTTTAAATTTATCATGTTTTAATAGTAATTTATTGGATTTTAGATGCTTTAAAGTTCATGTCCATCAATAAAATTGACCATTCACTGTACATAAACACGGAATGGATTTGATTTATATGTAGTCTTATATAATTGGTGAATTCCATAAAAATCAGGGTTCTAATTAGGTTCTGGGTAAAATTATTGGTATTTTATATATTATCATTTATATTTAGTTATTTAAGTGTATTTTGTCATTTTAATCTAAGTGTATTGTTTACTTGCACACCTAAGTAGAGTCAGCATAACATGTTTTCCGCTTTTCACTCACATATATTGTCGTTATCCCAGTATTCACAACATTTATAGTCTATATTCGATTCATGATACTTACATTACTTCTGCGGTCATCTTCTACTCCTATATTCATCCGCTTTAATACTAAGTCTTCTAGTTATTCAATCTTAATTCAATATCAACAAGAGGTAAATTAATCCCAGCGATATTTGAATCAATTTCATAAACTTCTTCTTCTTCTTACCCTTATCCCACATAAGTAGGGTCGGTACAATATGTTTGTCATATGATTTGGCTTAATTTTTACGATCGGCCGCCTGCCTGTCATCAACCCTCCTTGCGATGATTTTGTTGTACCACTGTATTTACGATTATTATTATATAGTTACGAAGTTCGTTCCGGTTAAAAACGAAGTTCTTCAAGATTGTGGTTCGCTTGCTATATTGCCATTTTTATGTAACAGAAAACTAACCAACTTTAGACTATTCCCGAGGACTGCATTTTCTGGTTTCAGTTTCTGGTCAGTTTCAGGATTCGTGGTTTCAGAGTTTTCTCAGTAATAGCAATATAATATTAGATGTAATAAACCGTTATAAAAATATAAAATATGGAAACTATAGTAGAAAAATAAATAGCAAATAAAATGACATAAATCAATTTAATCAATTTCATAAACTGAATTTAGTAAACCAGATGAATAATAATTTAAACATATGATTCCTTACATTTCGGAATAAACTAAGTTCAATTTTAATCATTTGAATAAGATCTTAATTTTTTTTTAAGAATTACATTTTCATACACTGTTAATGAAGTCCAAATTTTACATACATAAAAGTTGAAGAACATTAAAAAAACTCATGAATGGTTAAAATTGGACTTGGCTCATTTTGAAACGTACCGAAACATACTTTTAAATTATCCAGCACATTTGTATAATAGTATGCGATACTAGTTGGTTATTACGCTTCCGATTCAAGCCGTCCGTATGTCACTGCCACGCGTCCAGTATAGCGGGGGAATGTGTGCAGAGGTAACAAGGCACGCAGTACATGTTATATCCCTTACTTAACGACGTATTTGTTGTAACGTTTCTGGATCTGGTCCCTTGTTATTGTAGCGATTTTCTAAAATAAATATTTACCGTTTTATAATGTAAATTGAAAAATAAAAACGATTTTGTTTTTTTTTGGAATTTAAAATTAACAGCTAGTTGAGTTCTTTTTATATATTAGAACATTTTCATTGAATATTCCTATATATACATTACCCTCTTATTATCGATTCCGCTCACTTTAATAAAGATCCATGTTTGTCATTTTATTTATATTAAAATTTAGAAAGAATACCGTATACGGCGGTCACATAAAATTAGAAAAAAATGGTATTTAAGTTTGTAACACTAACAATACGCGAGATAATTTCCAAACGTTACCTTTATGGGAACACAAAATAATAATATTCTTCCCAAAATACGCCAATTATTATAGGCGTGAAACTCTCATAGTATTCCTTACATATGTAACACCGTGACATATCAATATTTTCAAGGTTATATACACAGTATCTGTGCAGAGTCCCTTGGTTTTAAATCAGTATAAATCTGTCAATGCAGTTAACAAGCTACATTTTGAGCCACACAGTGATGCGATAACAAGCGAGGTCCAGTTACAACTTGTACATCTTAGAAGGATTTCTGTGTTGACGTTTAGAGTTTAGAGTAATTTAGAGGTTCGATGTAGGTAACACAGTGAGGCCCTTTGAGTGACACCGACTTAAATAAATGTACATATTGAATGTTACATAAAATTATGATTTTTATTGAAAGAAGTAAATATAGCTGCAATAGCTTATATGCGTTTGATATTATATTAACGAACTAGGTATATCTGCGTAGAACCTTATTTAACCAGTTATTAATACAATCATCTTAATCCATTAGATCCATTTACTTTTTTCTGGTCCTCAAGGCACGTCGTCATTAAATTTACAATAACTGTTGATAGACCGATCCGATTTTATTGAAACAAAGATTAAATGTTACTCGAAGATATACTTTATGATTTTCTTGGAGGGGTGTTGAAACAGACAGACAGACAGACATTTTTGAAATTGATTGAAATGTATTATTATATTACTTGTATACTGTTATATTAAATGTATTACTTATAACTAGACACTTGTAATAATTTTTTCTTTAAATTATAAAATATATTGATACGTTAGATTTATACCTTTATTACAGTCCCTGGCCAAATTATTAGACGCACCGTTGTTCTTTTTTACAAAATACATGTTTTCGACGAAGTTTATAAACTGTTGTGTGTTAACGTCTACGTCCGGTACCGTGACACACCCGAGAGGCGAGACTAC
Organism: Antheraea pernyi; assembly: GCA_015888305.1. NCBI lineage: Eukaryota > Metazoa > Arthropoda > Insecta > Lepidoptera > Saturniidae > Antheraea > Antheraea pernyi. The sequence continues at coordinate 1,278,167 of MU158743.1, read as the reverse complement.
AACGCCACCCGGGGAACCACTATTGACCTGCGATACCGCGCTATTGACTCTATCGGGGTGTTACTACTGACCTCGAACGCTATTGGTGGAAGTTATCGGCTGTTCATTATTCATTCCGGTGTGAGGCTACATTGGCATAGAATTATGAAACCGCTTACACTTACAATAGAAGTCGCATAAGCGTCGTGCCTGCCTTACCACTCATACATGAATTTTTCATGTATGTCCTTCCCGACTCCCGTAAGCACGATCAGTCTGTTCGCGTAGCTCCGACAATGAACGTCTCCGCTAAAATATTATTATACGCAGTAAATATGTCTAATTGTGCAGTAAAAAAATGTAAAAATCATTACAGAAAGAAAAACCTAAAATCTAGTGTATCTCTTTTCATGTGTAAGTATTGAATAAATTAAGTTTCTTTGTGAAATAAAATATTAAACTAAACCAAACTGTAATGGCAGCGCGCCATATGTCTAAGACGCTGTAGTGTTGTGCCTATTCGGATTGTATCGAGTATCTATAAATTGTTTTTTTATTTTATAAGGAATATTAATTCTATTATTAACCGATACTTTTGATAACTGTTGTGATATGTTTTGTTTGTCATTTAAATTATATAATATTTATTTATATAGAGATATGTTCAGTGACAAATTTCGTAATGTTACAGCTTCCCTAAGGATCAGAAGATGAAACAAAAATGGATTAATGTAGTTCGCACATAGTATATACGGCATATTACGGCATATATGATACACTAATTATACGGCATATATGATACACTAATATTAATCACATAGTATATACGGCATGCATATATGATACACTAATTATACGGCATATATGATACACTATACGGCATATTAATCACATAGTATATTGATACACTAATTATACGGCATATATGATACACTAATTATACGGCAATATACGGCATATTAATCACATCTAATTATACGGCATATATGATACACTAATTATACGGCATATATGAACATAGTATATACGGCATATTAGTGCCAATCAGTGTAATTTACATCAGATGTAACTTGGATTTATTCCCTGTTAACGTAGTGCTGGGCTATAAAGGAGACAGATGAGAGAATACTACATGTGACAGAGATGAATATGTTAAGACGCATGTGTGGTTTATGGTTTAATTAGAATCGATAAGATTAAGAATGAGTATATTAGATTAAGTTTGAAAATAGCACGATTGACAGAGAAGTTGTGAAGTAATAGGTTAGAATAGTGTGGGCATGTCACGAGAGACGATGAAGCCAAAAAGTATTCAGTATGATTATGGATGGATATAGGAGTAGATGAAGACCGGAAAAAGGTATGCATAGATTGTATGAAAAATGATATGTAGATAAAAGGTATGAATACTAATCTAAATATCACATCTGACAGGGGAGAGTTCAAGGGAAACATGTTGAGCCTACCCTAGTTAGGTGGGATAAGGGTAAAAAGATCATGAGTAACCATGAAGATAGGAAACGGATAAATACCCGCAAAATGACGTAAAAAATAAACGATACAGGAAATTGGCTAATTATCACCAAAGCAGACCGAGGGAATGAAATCTCACTCACCAGTTACTGTCCATTCTCCATTGTCCTGCCTATATCCCAAACCATCTTTTATGACATAGGTCCAGAAATAAATTTTGTCCCCAATCTTGAGCTGGGCGTTTCTATCTCTGAAGATCCATTTCCCTTCCTTCGCTTTTGTGATATCCCGAGACCAATGACCCGCTTCTAGGCCTTCCATCTCCTCGTTGAGTTTCCCGTGGAAGGCGAATAGAGAGAAGCCATCATCTGTAATCATAGTTCATTATTTTAAAGGGACTTAAAACCATATTTATCACTTTTAAAAATAAAATGAATCTGTCGTAAGGAATACGTTGGGATCGAAACATGTGTAATCGATTGCGGTCATTACACGTTAATCTGTAACATATTTTAATTAATTATATTTTACAGTTACATACCAACAGTGACAATCGTCGACATGTTCAACCATCAACCAAGGACGCGTTTTTAATTATATTTTTATACATACTAATATTTCGGTATATAACTAGTTTCAGATTTAACGTTGTCTCAAATACTAGTTGCGTAAATAAAACGTTTTTTGTTACAGTTAGACGTGGTAGTGACCAATCAATTCCAGGCGGAATTGCAAAGTAACGTTTACTATAATATTTTGTAATAAATTCCTGTTGTTATATAATGTCAGTGACATTTCAACTTTATGCAAATCTCCATTTATATTTTTGAAAGGTCTAAGACTTAGCTATATATTATTATATATTTTTTTTCCTTTCTTGTTTTTGTGGAAGCTTTATTTATATGCTTTTATAAAGAAAATAAGAATAAAAAAGGAAAATTTACTAAAAACAAAACAAAAATTATACTAAACATTTGTAACAAAGTATATTATTATAATACTAGCTGTACCCGCAGCCCCGCACGCGTTATTTTAAAATCGTATTAAAGAATTATAAAATCGTGAGACTACGTACAATTATAGAAATGTTCTTTAAAAATAATTGTAAGTACGACATGCACGCCACTTACAGTATTGTACATACACATGTAACGTGTATATTAGATAAATATATACCAACAGCGTGCCAAATGAGGCTTGTCATTAGGAACATATTTGGAACCTTAACCCACAATATAACTACCTCAGTGCTCACTGACACTATATAAGAAAGTAATGAAACAATAACTTTATGTCTTCTTATGTACTATGTGAATAATATGTATGTGAATAATACTTTATGTGATAAATGGATAATATCGGAATTGACTGAATCATCTTGGTCATGTATTATCGGTGTCATAAAACAAGTTACTCGTATTATATTCTTTTCAGATTAGGGATGTGAGAGAGAAATAGACTGTGACCGCCGTGGGACACGGCATTTGCAGGATGGCCGAGTGTTAACGTCTACGTCCGGTACCGTGACACACCCGAGAGGCGAGACTACAACGCCACCCGGGGAACCACTATTGACCTGCGATACCGCGCTATTGACTCTATCGGGGTGTTACTACTGACCTCGAACGCTATTGGTGGAAGTTATCGGCTGTTCATTATTCATTCCGGTGTGAGGCTACATTGGTGATATATAAAGGGCAAGATGTCGCTGATCTGGGCGCACTCCTATGTGGAAGTTATTGTAAGGCGAAGCTCTGGCCAAGTGAATAGTGACAGTATCTACTTAGTGTTTATTGGCAATCCTGACTGTATCGACCCTATAAGTGATTAGTGTAACATGTGTTATATTTAAAGGTTGATTAGTATCTATTTAATGAACTTTTATTCGGGAGATCAATTGCGTTGAATTGAAATTTTAATGAGTTTATCTATGAAAAGAGAAGTGATTAAAGCGGTGATTACGAACAAAACTCAGCTCTAGAAAAGATTATTCATGTTTGGAGTCATCCTCCTCAAATGCAGAACACGGTACAGTCTTGCACTGATAGCATGCCGCGCAGAATTAAAGCTCTCTTAGCAGCCAAAGGTGGATCAACAAAATATTAACTTTTCATTACATTTTCTTCATTTTTGTTCGAGAGTTAATAAATACATATTTTTTTCTATAATAACGATGTTTTATTATATTTACAGATACTTACGTTATTAATAATATAGTAAATATACATTGTACCTCATAAAAACAATACATCTGTACAGTATCACCTGATAATTAACGTTTGATATAAGATCTTATGGTGTGTCTAATAATATAGCCAGGGTATATGCATAAATTGAAATCAAAACTGAGAGTTATTAGCGGTAGTACTCACACTAAGTTAATCGCATTACAGAGTAAGAAAGATAGATAGATATATTAAAATATCTGCACATTTTTTCTTTATTTAAAATATGTTTACAATTGTTTTTTGTACGCGCTAATCTTCAGAGTCTTTGGAACATATTTCAGGTTTATAAAGTTGTTTTTGGATTTTTTAGTATACTAACATATGTGCGTGTTTCCGCTCGCGTTAATGTCATTCTGACTTTACGCGAAATTAATTAGAATAGCATAGTGAAGAACTGACTCTCAAATACACTTACAAAGATATACATATGGTAGGAGGTCTTTAAAAAAGCACAGTGATTTTGTACACCGAAAGATAGGAATAACTCATCATCTTCTTACCCTTATCTCACCTAAGTAGGATCAGCACAACATGTTTTCCTGTTCTACTCGCGCCTATCAAATATCATCTCAGTATTCACACATATCACACAATCCATCCATACCTTTTTCGGTTTTCCTCTACTCGTATATCTATTCACCAACATACTCAAAACTTTTCTAATTACATGGTTTGCATCTCTTCTCGTGACATGCCCATACCATACTAACCTATTACACCTCAACTTCTCTGTCGCTGGTGCTATTTTCAAACATCCTCTGATATACTCATTCTTAATCTTATCCATTCTAGTCACACCACACATCCACCTTAACATTCGCATTCTGCCACATGTAGTTTTTTCTCATCCCTCTCTTTCATAGCATAATAGCACTCAGATACGTACAACATAACAATCATAGGTAATAACTAAGCTATTATAATTTCAAGCAAGTACTAATGTACTTCATAAACACAAATAAAACTTACCATTTAAATAATATCCCCGAATCGAGGTCAGACAACGGAACGGACACGTGTTCGGCAAGTATAGTATCTCAATTCCCCATGTGTCTATCGAGTCGGTGCTAACAGCGTCGAGTGAAAGATGTGTGAAAAAAACTACAACCTTCAAAACGTTCTCCATACCGTCGATACATTGTTTAACGTCCATAATTCATCATTCATTCTTCTTGTAGTATTGGAAGTCGCTAATTACTAACACAAAACGATCGTATTATCTCCTATTTCATTTAACAAAAAAAAAAACATTTAGAAGTGATAAGAGGCTTTCATTGTATTTCGTTGCTTTTATAGAGGAGAGACACGATAATATGGAGTAGAATGTAATGTATTTGTACAAAAAAAAACAAGAATTAGTAGCATATATTATATACATAAATAAAAGGATCTGCCTTTCTGTGCGCATCACTAAAAAAGGAGCGGTATTTTTGGTAGGAGATAAGTTCGCGATTGCGATTGCGCGGCTTGCGTCATACTGGAGACACGTAGTATAAGGGCCTATGTACATATAATATTTATATTTTGCAGCTCATCATACCTTTGATTAACCGTCATAATCTAAATACTAGAAACTGTGACAATTGTATCATGTTCAGACTTAGTAAAACCAGTAACAGTTTTTTAGGTTTTATAACAAAGTCCCAAAGGATATTACCGATTTGCCGGATTGCGAATTTAAGCGCCATGTCAAGCGGGTTTTGGTGTCAAAAGGCTATTATACAGCGGATCAATATGTGAACGATGGTTATGTCTGGAATTGACTCTTCTGTGTGCATCCATTAAAAAACGTTTGTCACATATACTTAATGTTCTAAATATAATATATATTTGTTAAAAAGATAAACGAGGTCGAGTATCTTGCCGGATCTTCTCGATGACTCGGTTATTTTCCGAACCGGTGGTAGTTTTGACGTTCATAAGTGACATCTTAGGGCCTACATTGATTAAAAGTGTTTTTTATTTGGATTGATTAATAGACTTTATAAAAATATGTATAATAATTGACTCGAATACCAATAGATATCAAAACTATATTAATAATTTCAATAAACAAATTCTGAAATTTAAATATTGTCATTCACACTATAATGAATAAGAAAATTCAAAAGAGAACACATTTATTCCATTGTTTTGAGTTTCCACTTCTATCGGCAGTCCTTACGAGGGCCTCGATTTTTTTTTGTTTGTAAGACACTTGTTTCTTATCTAAAGAAAAGACACTACGATGTTTGAAAGTTATTTTTTAAACAATCTCAAAATATAGTTTAAGATAATCAAAGACGCAGAGAAAGTCGCAGGAATTAGCTAGTATTTAAATAATATATGTAATTCACACGACCAACATATATCTAACGTTTTTTCATATGATAAAATTCTTCAAGCCGTGTACGTGTTGGGGTGTAAGGGGTGTCGAATAACATCATAAGACTTGAGACACCCAAGCCAACCTCACCTGCACGTGGTGCACCCTGCTGAATAACGAACGAGGTAATGGCGAATGCGGGGTGGTAGGGTTTTACAGCCTGACTGGGTCGCAACCACCATGTAAATGGCGAAAAAGCCCGTCATAGTGATTCGCTTCTGCAGGTCGCGTTTCGGGATCAGCCTGTGCATATCCAGCTTTTCGCAGGCCGGCATGACAGCGGCGACCGGTGATGGATAGTGTGTCACACGATGGTCGCAATTGGTTTGTTATTTTAGCAGCAGAGCAGTTATTTTGCCGTGCTAAAATAAAAAAATAAAAGTACGCCACAGCGCGTACTAAAATATATATACATATATTTGAAAAACATTACACACTCCCTGCGCATTCGAGTAAGAAATAAAAAAAGTCTCGTATCGTTTTTATTTTGCAAAAACGCAGGCTTAATCGAATTACGTTTTGTATTTATGTTGGCAACCCGAGTAGTGTTAGCCGCCCCTAAAGAATTTTACACATCCATAATTTTATTTGGTATTGCCAATTAGTATGATCATAAAATCGTACTTTGCATTTTACGGGAGGTCATTTTATGATATACGGATGTTTCTCGTACAGCCGGTCGAACTGCAAATTGCCTATTCCAATACAAGGAAACACCTTAATGGCCCAACTCATGCAATATAAGATATTGCAAAATTATATAATTTCATTACAAAATTACTGCCAACTGTTACTGACAAAAATTTGTAATATATATTATACGTGCATACAACATAAATACATTCATAATAAAATGTAACATCTTCACAGATCTACAACTGTCCGTTCGTTTGAAAGAGTTTGGAGAGACTTTTTTATGAAGACATTCTAGTTATGTCCGCGGCTCGAATCACATGAACCACAAAATTATTGTCAAGACCTTGAAGTGGAAACTTCTTAAGGTGCGTCGAGCGGTATTTTTTAGCAAGAGACATCTAATATTAATATTTTGTATCGACATTGTGCAGCCCATCATATGTTTTATGAATAAATAAACTGTATAGAAGAGTATGGTGGTAGAGCCACGCTGAAACTATTACTGGTTCCAGCATGAATGGGTCGGCTCGCCCGAGGTAGTACCACCCTCTCATAGAAAACCGACGTGAAGTAACAGTGCTTGCATTGTTGCGTTTCGTGCGGTCAGTGAGAGCGCCGGAGGCCCACCTCCCCTCCCCTCTCCTCTCTCCTCTCCCTCTCCTAACCCTTCCCCCCAAAGGGTGACAACGCACTTGCGACTCCTCTGGTGTTGTTAGTGTCCTATGTACAATTATTATTCGGAGTGCCAATACATGTGAAAGAGAGGCTAATGATAATAATTTCAATTTACAAGTTATGAAATTTAATTGATTCATCAGACTATGATTAATTTAGAAATTTCAAAGAGTACACAGTTTAAATTCCATTATATATTAAGTTTTAACACCTTTCGGCAGTCCTTATGACCTTGAGTCCTTATGCAACTCGGCTTTTTTTTTATAAAACTTTTTAAACGTCACATACATTTATGGAAGGTTCTTTTGCGTATAACATTTATTATTTCAACAAATGGGAACAAATTAAACATAATAAATCACTAATATATATAATTGAGTATTTTTGCATGTTCCATTGAACATATTTAAATTGAAATTTTATTTGAAATTACTGCAGATTTTTATAGTAATTTCTATACTAAATGATTGCATACCGTGTTATATTGATAAATGATTTAGTTTATTAAAACAAAATTTATTGATAGTTATATTATGTCTACTTAATTTACTTTGAACCTTAACTTATTACATGTATTATCTAACGCATAGAATTATGAAACTACTTACACTTCAGAATATTCGCAGCTTCGTTACTATATGATGAAACGTAACAGATCATATACAAAAAATTGACCAGGAAATGATTTAAAAAATGTATAGGTAAATAGGTTCATCAGTTCCCGAGTTACAAGTATACTTACAGATTTTATAATATGTATATATTATAACATATGTACATAACTAAAAGACGATGTACTTACTTCAAAAGTTCAAGTTTTATTATCAGTCAATGAGCTTTAACTTGATCTCAATGCCGTTGAATGAGATTATCAAATTTAATCAAATATTTCAACTTCATAAAACTGACTGTTTACTCTGAGCCTGTTCTGTCGTTAATACTTCACTTAGTTTTAATTACCAACGATTGATTTACGAGCGACATCCTCTTGGTTTCTGAGATTTTTGAGTAAAGGTAGATTCACACTTCACGATTATTCCACTCACAAAACTGAGTGGTAAATTTATTATGTACCAGATGTAAAACTGTCAGAAAATAATTATGTGATTTTTTTTATACATTCTTTTTTCATTTTCTTAGTATTGGCAAAGTTAACGTCCAATTTCTGTTATAATTACATATATAATTGGTATTTAAATGACTCTTCAGTTGTAGTATTTGTTGCTTATAATGATATTTACCACTTGTAGGTGATAGAGCCACGCTGAATCTATTACTGGTTTCAGCATGAATGGGTCGGCTCGTGCAGTGTAGTACCATCCTCTCACAGAAAACCGACGTGAAATAACAGTGCTTGCATTGTTGCGTTTCGTTCGGTCAGTGAGAGCGCCGGAGGCCCATCTCTCCTCTCCTTCCCCCTTCCCTTCCTACCCTCCCTCAAACACAGGATGGTAACGCACTTGTGACTCCCCTGGTGTTGCAAGTGTCTATGGACGGTGGTGATTACTTAACATCAGGTGACCGACCTGTTCGTTTGCCTCCAATGATATTAAAAAAAAATATTTAAGTAATACATATATATATATACGTGTACTGAGTCACATTTATGAAGTTTTAAAAATAAACAAATCATAAGCACAAGAGGAAAGAACTAACCAGAAGCTTTGCAAAAGTACCTACATAAAAGATTTTTTTTGTTCACGAATACTGTTATTTATAACACATCTAGTTTCATATTCCTACTTGTGGAACCGATAACCCCGCCACATACCTTAATAAGTCATCCATATAAATTGTTTTTTTTTTTTTTCGAACTGACTACGCTATTGACCATCGAAGGACTTAACAGCTTCACCGGACTACTAAGGCGAGCGCTTAAGGCACTCAGCCGATTTTATTTTGACAGGTAGTTCAAGGGTGCACGGCACACCTCGGCTTTGGCTGTTGCCTGATACATGCAATTCGCGACCTATCTGAGCTAACCTAAGCTAAGCTAACTATTCATACATATATGAGTTGTTGAAACATATATGTGTACCAAGCATACATACCTCAACAACTCCTATATATATTTCGTATCGGGTAATATTCATATAAATTGAATTAAACAAAAGAAAAGGGTAATACTCGGAGGCTGAACATTTGTAGTTATATATTATATATATATATTTTAAATGTATATGAAAATGGAGATCGCAAAATAAAGTTAAAAAAATCTAGATTTCGATAACAGCGTCGCCTGCCAAGTCCAACTAAATAATAAATAAATGCAACAATATTATATTTAAAAAAAATTAAGCATCAGCGAAGCGAAGTCATAAATAATTACTAGTCAAATAAATATTAAGCTTTCGCAACAAAATCTGGTCTCAAAAAACTCCCAGCGTGTACACTTCGAGCACCGGTACCTAATAAACTTAACCCATAAGAAATATTCGCTCGCTTTGTGTTACAAGATTTATATGCGGTCAGTCGAAAAAAAGTTAATAGTTCGCTTTCAACGTACCATAAAGGTTTTATTATTATTCCCGAAAATTATTTTGGTTGCGAACAATCAAGCGAATTGTTTGTACAAATTATTACACTCGTTTCTTTTCACAGAAGTTATGAATCATCGATATACAAGGACTTCATTCTTTCATAAAATCATTATAGAAACATGTTCATTACTTTATGTTAATTCAGAAAAAGCATTTATTTAACACGTGGTCTAAATCGTACATGATGCTAAATGATTTTTTAATTATATTCTTGGCAACTAATATTTCAGATTATTCTGCCATTGCCGAGTGGGTAATAATAGTACGCGTGCCGTGAACAATATGGTAGCCACTTGTTAGAACTTTCCAAGGAATTTTTGAGGCAACACAAAATTCATGCTCCGTGGGATTATTTTCCATCCATTTCACTTATGTACAATAATCGAACTATTTTGCGTAAAACGCCACCAACACCACAAAATATAGACTCAAATAACACAAGATTATGAACAAAATATAAAAGCCACTACATAATAGACTAGATTCCGCCAAAAACTATTCCTTAAATGATGATAGTGAAGTTAGCACAACTTTTTTTATGTCATAGCAGGCAAACGAACAGGTGGGTCACCTGATATCAAATGATCGAAAGGGAAGGAAATGAGGAGTCGAAAGTGCGTTGCCAGCCTGTGTTCGAGGGAAGGGGAGGGAGGGAGGAAGAAGGAGGGAAGGGGAGGAGTGGTGGTCCTCCGGCGCTCTCACTGACCGAACGTTTTTTTTATGTCATAAGTGGCAAACGAACAGGTGGGTCACCTGCTGTTAAGTGATCACCACCGTCCATGGACACTAACAACACCAGAGGAATCGCAAGTGCGTTGCCACCCTTCGGGGGGAAAGGATTAGGGGAGGGAGAGGGAGAGGGGAGAGGAGAGGGAAAGGGAGGTGGGCCTCCGGCTCTCTCACTGACCGAACGAAACGCAACAATGACAAGCACTGTTACTTCACGTCGGTTTTCTATGAGAGGGTGGTACTACCCCGGGCGAGCCGACCCATTCATGCTGAAACCAGTAATAGTTTCAGCGTGGCTCTACCACCTACCAAAACTTAGAGGGAAGTGGTAGCGTAGCTATAGGAAACATAAGTGCTTGAGGACAGGGGTAATAGATAGCCAGACGGGCACTAGAAAAAAATCACCATCATGTTATAGCCCAGGCCCATTGTAGGTATTTTATTTATTAACTAGCTGTACACGATTCTGTAAAATATACATATAATTTCAACCAATTTTTAAACCGATAAGGAGATGAAAGTTCAATAATGGTTTCCTGGTGCTCACCTACAATAGTTATTGTATCTAGTATCTATTCACTGATTTTGTCTATGCTTTTTTTAGTAGTAGTAGTTTATATATTCTGAATTTAACGTTAAAAAAACTTTTGTCCTATATTTACCGTATATTAAGGTCTTGTCACATCTTTTATATATAGAATATGAATGTAAACCTAATGTGTCTGAATTCAATCATGTTGTATGTCATGGGGTGTAAGGGGTGTCGAATAACATCGAAGACTTGAAACATCCAGGCCAACCTCACCTGCACGTGGTGCACCCTGCTGAATAACGAACGAGGCAATGGCGAAAGTGGGGTGGTAGGGTTTTACAGCTTGACTGGGTCGCAACCACCATGTATATGGCGAAAAAGCCCGTCTTGGTGATTCGATTTTGCGGGTCGCGTTTCGGGATCAGCCTGTGCATATCCAGCTTTTCGCAGGCCGGCACGATAGCGGCGACCGGCGATGGATTTTGGATTGTACTGTGCTTACCATCAGGCACAGTGCCGTCATTTTGCCGTACTATTATAAAAAAAAATGTTTACAAATGTCTGCCTGTCTGTTTATATGAACATGCATCACTGCTAAAGTACACGATATAACCCCACCAAGAAAATAGTAAGGCATATCATTTTTACTCCGGTGAAGCTGCTAAGACCTTGCTAGGTCAATAGCCTTTTTTTTTTTTTATTTTTTTTTTAACGTGGGGAAATCCCTTATGGATACGCCACCCTCCCGGGGGAGAGGGTGGGTTATGTCCGAGTCGCACGGACTAAAACCCCACGGTGTACCGACAGACCGTTTTGTGGGGGCGGCAAGGGATCGTTCAAGCTAATCAACCTTGTAGAGCCGCCCCCACGGTCCGCCCGGCGGAAGGTGGCCGCCGGGCTCCTACCTATAGAGGGACAGACCGGGTACACACCGGCTGCCCCCCCTCGTCCGCCGGACCCGTGCAATGAGGAGATGGGCCCCCCGGCCCATCCCCTCAGGTCCGGCTACGGTGGCAGGAGGAGTTGGGCGAAGCGCCTTCTCCTCCTGCCTGTCCTTCTTTGGCGGAGACGGCCACTCAGCGGGTCTGCCTCGCGGGCCCTCTCCGCCTCCTCCTTCTGCGAGACGACCTCCTCGCAGAAGGAGGCCATCGCTCGCCAAGCCTGTTCGCTGCTGAGCATGGCCGAAACCACGCTCGGCAGCGATAAGTCCGTTCCCACTGCCGCCGCCAGAATGCGGCGCTGCTCCCCCCGCGTAGCACACTCAGACAGCGGTATCTTCGACAGCGCCGCACTCGTGGCAGGCGGTGGTCGGCTCCCTGCGTGCGATCCGGTACAGGTACCACCCGAAACAACCGTGTCCGGTGAGTACCTGCACCAGTCGGAACGTCAGGGAGCCCCACTCCCTGGACATCCACTCCCGCAGGACCGGGCGGACGGCGTCTACGGTAAACCGTCCGAACCGCTCGTCCGCCAAGTCCTGCTGCCACCTTTGGACGGCGTCTTCTCTGAGACGCCGTCTCTCCGCCCCTACCTCCCTGGGAGCCGGAGGCTCCCCCCTTCTTTTCCTCGCCGCCGTGAACTCGTACACGGCGGCGAGAACTCCTGCCTCCAGCTCCCAGGGCAGGGAGCCGGCGAGCACACAGGCCGCCGCCGAGGACACCGTCCGGTACGCCCGGATCGCCCTCAGTGTAGGTCAATAGCCTAGTCAGTTCGAAAAAAAAGACATATCCTCGACTAACATTTAGTCTTGGTTTCATTAAAATCGGTTCGGTCTATCAAAAGTTATTGTAATTTCAATGACAACGCGACTGAAGTTCGAGAGGAAAGTAGATATATAAATGGACTTAATACATTCAGATGATTTATTAGCAATTTTTTTTTCTTTACATTATGTTCCACACGGACGGAGTCGTGAGCACAACACAGGCCTAAAATGGTATATCTTAGAGTAAATGCTTATCAGATTCCCTGTTACTATATATTATTGTAACAAATTACATAAAATGAAGTTTAATTTCATATATATAATTCTGAAATCTATCTGTCCTGTCGAAAAGTCCGAATGCGAAGAAGATCCACCACGGCGATTTTCAAGCCGGCAGGGGTCCGGCTAAAAGTCGGGCCATGAAAAGCGCCATAAAGTATTTTATTAAGCTGGTAATCTTATATGTACGATTTAGAACTATTTGGATATTATTTTATTATATAAGCTACATAATATATTTTAAAATAGAGTGAAATAAATATGTTTCCTTGGCCATTTTTGAGGAGTCGCTAATATTGTGTTGATATTTTAGTTTTGGAATCTTACTCATAGGTGAAATTAAATTTAATGGTTTTTATCTAATTTCGTAAATACTAAATCTTATATATCAGTTCTTTTAATATCTAAAACCCTAAAAAATATTTATCTTTTAAATTACTAATAAACGTAAATAACCTTAAAGTAAACTAATACCTGATGAGAATATTAATAAATTCACATAAGATTTCATACAGTAATTTTTTTGTAAGATAATGATCTTTGCGTTAATGTCTGAATTTTAAAACGTGTAGTTATATGTTTCTGAATGTTAATAGAAAAGTAGGTAACGACCAAGTCACGATTTTCTCGAAACAGTGCATTAACAATCTTTCCCGGTAATCTAACCAAGATATTCTAACAAAATTTTGGTAGTTTTTGCATAATTATACAAAACCGTATACATGTAAAAAAATAAAGTATCTATTGTATTAAAGCGAAATAAAGAAAAAAGCTTAGATCATTACATATAAAAAGATAGATATAATGATAGCATACATATAAGACAATGTCGTAATGGTTTAAGTACTTATCTTACTAAGTTTGAAGTTGGTCTGTATAGTAAATTTTGAAATAAAATTATACGAAAGAGTATAAAACAAATACGTTAAAATATCTATTGTACTACAATAGTTTTCGAAGACTCTTTCAAGCTCGGTTCCTAAAATTCAAAAGACGTTTATAGGCGGTGCACTTTTGTAATGAAAAAATCTTTATCTTAATAATATCTTAAAAATTATAATATATATGAATCGTCGTTGTGGTATTATTATTCATACTAGGCCACTTAAAATACCATAGTACACTCAATAATGAGAGGCTTTTTTCTTTTTTTTTTCGAACTGACTCCGCTATTGACCAAGCAAGGTCTTAACAGCTTCACCGGACTACTAAGGCGAGCGTTTAAGGCACTCAGCCGATTTTCATAATGAGAGACGTTAACTAACATAGCGACAGTTACTGTCGTACCAATTTGCAAATGAAATTGCAAAGCCTCCAATTGTATATATTGATGCACTTAACATTATTAAAATACAAATAAGATTTTGTACAAAAGTGGCATTGTAGATTATCATAATCCCCACGGACACTTACCAGACTTTGTTTTTTTTTTTAATTTGGTATATTACAAACAACTACTTGCAGATATTATTTCCAAATATATATTGCGTTATTTGTTTTTTTTAGATAGTTTTTATCACCACTCTTATTTGATTTCTACTACTAAGAAACTAAAATTATTTAGGTATCTATGTATAATGAAAAATAATTTATCTGTTAGCTTATTATACTAAACAAATGTTGTTAAACATTTAACTATGTGAAAAGTCTATTCACAATTGTAATAGAATACTGAAAAATACTGAAATAATAACACTGAGATATCCTGAATAGAAACGAGAAAAATGGTGTTATACTTTTTCATGTGTAAAGTTTCATTACGTTCTCTGTTTTCTAATAGATTTTTTTCTATTTGGCTGCGACGAATGCAAGAAGTACTTCGCCAAAATTATTACAAGAGCAAAGGTGTCTAAATAACCACACATCAGTTTGGACAAATTCAGCAAATTATACATAATAAATAACTTTGCTATATATAAAATACGCACGTATTTAGTTCATTTAACTTATTTTGCTTACTATACTTATATATTCCATGTGTGTAGATGCGCAGTGTTGTTGCTACTATTAAACATATTAACTAAACATTTCCATTTGGAAATTAGGAGATTAATATATTATATCCCAACGTCAGTTACCGCTAACTTTGTGGACCGATTTAACGGTCCATTCGATTTATGACGACATCTGTGGCGGCGAGTGCGCTAATTGGTGCGTGTTCGGCGTGCTCTCGCGCATGCACGTGCATAGGGTAAGTGCTAAACCTGAACATTGGTGCTTGCTTTTTTTTTGTTTGCAATTATACGTTTGTTGTATGAAGACATTACAGAGCTAATGGTTCGACTATCACTCGTATATCTTCAAACGATGTAACGAACTTATGCGAAAAGTTTTTATTATCGCCATAACCAGTTTTTAAACATTTCCACTGGTGCATTCGCTTAAGTTATAAGTAACTCGGGGAGTTTTTCGTTGGATCTTCATCTGTCATATAATGGTATTTATTTTAATTTATAATCCTGTGTTATTTTACACTAGATTTATAATATGGAAGGTGTTTTTACATAATTTAATAAGGATTTCTATTTTACCTGAGCACATGTTTATGTGCTCGTTTCTATTAGAAATTACACGACCGATTCTTATGAATATTTTACCGAAGTAATATATACACTAAAGTCAAGGTTTTGGTATGTAAAGTCTTAAAGTACCATTTTTATGTACTGACTTAAATAGATAGAATTTGTGTTTGATGTTGGTCTATAAAATATTTGTTTATTGCGTGTAGCTTGTTAGTGGACATAATTACAAGGAATATGAGTTTACAGTCACAAAAAAAACTCCCTGAGAAAGTTTTTTTTTTATAGTAGCACGGCAAAATGACTGCACTGTGCCTGATGGTAAGCACAGTATAATCCAAAAGCAATGGCGACTACCGAGTGATACAGTATCCATCGCCAGTCGCCCTGTCATGCCGGCCTGCGAAAAGCTGGATATGCACAGGCTGATCCCGAAACACGACCCGCAAAAGCGAAGCACTATGACGGGCTTTTTCACCATATACATGGTGGTTGCGACCCAGTCAGGCTGTAAAACCCTAGCACCCCGCTTTCGCCATTGCCTCGTTCGTTATTCAGCAAGGTGCACCACGTGCAGGTGAGGTTGGCTTGGATGTCTCAAGTCTTCGATGTTATTCGACACCCCTTACACCCCAAGTTGTTTTAATATAATTATATATCTTTTATATCCACCTTATAGTGACAGAAATGTTTAATGAAATGAAGTTCACGTCAATCTTTTTGACCGAACTAAATGTAGCTGCAAATGCAGGGCTTACGCGTAATATAGTCAAGATTTGGATACAAGAAAAAATTATAGAAATCAAAAAATTGGCATTCATTTACCCTAAAGTGGTCTCGAGGTTCTAAACATAACATAATACGTACGTATACATACCTAAGTTAGTGTTTTGCACAACTGTATTCAGAGCGGTCGAAAACTTTGGCGCCGTCTCTTTGTACCTACTTTAATTATATCAAAAATATGTAAAGAAACGGAGTGAAGAAAAGAAGTAGAGTGTATGAATATTTTGTATTTCTTCTTAAGTTATTATTTATTTATGAGTTAAGTTAAGTATGATTTAAGCACACTATAGTATATTGGAATTAGTGACTTAATATGTCAATCTATGCAACGAGTATTTAAATTCAATTATTAGTTTATCATGATAATACGATTTACAGAATTACGAGGTAATTAATATAAATAAAATTAAGAACTAAATAATCGAATCCTATTAAAATGTATTTAAGAAATAAAAAAAGAATAAATTTAATTATATCAAATTTAAATACCTCCACGATTAAAATGCCGACTCGAAAATACAACGTAACGTATATTTACCTCGTTTGTAGCCAATGTGGTGAATTTCTATCTAATACCATCATAGTAATACACCCGGAGAAGTCTATAATACCTTCCTTGATCCTTAAAACGAGGGTGTTAGAGTATATTTTTGCAAGTCTCCATAATTGTATAAACGCAGTTTATTTATTAAGATCAATGGTTTGCGATACGTCGGTAGAAAGGTTTCGTTTTAAATCTGTTTGTACGCCTTTATTAGGATTTCTGTTGCATTTATATCCCGTTACATTATGTTACCCTCTTTTATATACATTTTAAGAGAATAACACGCTATTTTTATATCAATCTTTAAGTTTCTAGTAGTTTTACATAGGTAATGTTGGGTAAAAGTGTCTATAAACTTAAAAATTATGTTGCTCATATTTAATCCTGTCGCAATTAATATGTGTTCTCTAACGGGTTTTTGTGTGCATATTTTACAATATGTAGCATAACAAATAATGTATAAAATAAATTTAGAACGAATTATCAACGTTATATTCTTTTGCAATATGACTTTTAAATATAAAACAATCTAAAATGTTATATCTATGCATATAATAAAATCTAACATGTCTGTACTTTTACATTTTTATGAAAAACAATGTTGCAGGTGTCTTGGATAAGTATTGAAATGCATTTCAATCATTTTTTTAAATGTCTGTTTGTCTATCTGTTTCTCTGTTTGTTTGAACACACATCATTGCTACAGTACCGCGTTCACGATAAAACCTTATCGAGAAAATAAATATAAATCATCTATATATTAATACGTGAAGCCTAAACTTTGTATCCCTTTTTGAGAGAAATGCGCGAACAGATGAACGTGAAATTTGTCATAGTTAAAGTGTATATGGAGGAGAAGTACAGAAAGGTATTTATTTTATATAAAATGCATTAGAAGTACATTAAATTAATTAAAATATGCATTACTCACACTACTGCTTCAATTTTACACAACATCTGTCAATAATGGACTTGAAAAAAGGTTGCGAAGGAGGTTGCTATGCTCGACTGTATGTATTTTTTTACTCTTACGTTCCAATTACCCTTTTTCATTCTACATTCAACAGTGATATTATAACATGTAACTATTATTATAATATTTATCGTCGAATCGTCGTGGTCGAATGTTGACCACTGGGCGCCCACTAGTAAATATAAAAGCATATCCTCGAGTAACTACGAGTTTACTCTATCAAAATGTATTGTAATTTTAATGACAAGGCGATTTAGTTACGAGAGAAAAGCAGATAAGTAGATGGACTTAATAAATTCAGATGATAATATTGGTCACTGTTTTTTTACATTATGTTACATGCGGACGAAGTTGTAGGTACAGCTAGTAGTAATTTTACAGATTAAAAAGATCCAAATCTAAGTTTTATATTTAAATTACAATTGTTGCTTTTACGGTAGAGAATTTAGTTATATCCAAAAACTAACTGGCTTGAACTGCAAGAATCAAGAGACACTACGTGTGGTCTATTACCTTAACGAAACTGCCGTTCTGTTTATTCTGAGCTGTCTTTTTCTGATTATAGCACCATCACTATAATACACATACTTCACATAAGTCAGCTTTAAAGAACGAAAGAACTTAGCACTGTCTCCACATATGTAGAGCTGATTATAACATAGCATTACAAAAAGCGTATCTTATTCGCCTCATAATCATGCCCAGTTTTTTTTTCAACGCACTCCATGGCAGAAGCATACTCAGTTTTACACTATTCATTCTTGTTCTTTTTACCAGTATTGCCAAAATTTTTCCCAACATGATTTAATATCCACGGACCCGTCTCATAGCAAACCTGACTACGTTTCGCCGTTCTCACTCTATAACAACACAGTTTGGAATCTACTTTTTTTTTATACGTTATAGGTTATGCCGATATGGTCTATGGTGGTAAACACTCTAAGCCTAGAGAGACTGGCTCTCAAGTATTACTGCTAGAACTTACAACATAAATTCTTGGCGATAGATGAACAACTTGAGGTTTGTAGTTAACTTAGAAAAATCCCTGCCACTGTGCTATGGTTTCATAGCAAGGATGTGAACATACGTCGATTGATACAGTGTCTGAACACCTGTACTATTGAATCATTATCGCTTCCTATGATACCTGCCGTCACCATATTCAGTTAAATGCCCAACACCATTTGACTTGAATTATACCCACACCGATTTCCTTTGGAGTTTGTTCGCTTCTAGACACTTGAAACTGCAGAATAACGGTTAATTTCTCCCAAAAAAGTTTCAACTGATCATTGAATCAAAGATTTTAACGCGGACTATAAACTTCTTAAAACTAATTCACGATTCAAAATAATTACAACATTTGCAACAAAATTTGCATTTTCCAAAGCTATAATTAAGTTCAAAATGTTGGGTGAACCACAAATTAAGTTTTCTAACATTAACCCTTCAGAACCCTTTGTTCCCGCTGGTTCCGAGAATCCCGATATTTATAGAACTGGTGGTCCAAGCGCTTTGTTTTAAAAATATTCTTTTATTTTCTAACTAAATGTATAATTTTATCGAATACAAAAAAAATGCGCTATCTATTTTTCTTGTTAGTGTAAATTATAGGAAACTTCTAAATTATTTTATCAAATTTATTTGACAACGTATCATGATATTTTTAACTTTATTTTATTGTCAATTACATTTTGATATTTTTTTTTACTTATGAGATCACCTAAATGATCCTTAGAAACAGTTGGATTCGTAAGGTGACGCATTTATCAACATTCACATTTTTTTTTTTACAAATTTCCTGCCTAAATTTCAACCTCCAGCACTTCTCAATATTTTTAAAATCATTCTATTACACTCATGCCTTATTAACTTTCTCTGGGAGGGAATTTTACTTCGATGATATTCAACATTTTACAATCTATTTTCATTCACTTCAAATTAACTCCATATTTACATTTTTATTTCGTTAAAGTTTAAACGTA
This sequence comes from Antheraea pernyi, assembly GCA_015888305.1. Classification (NCBI taxonomy): domain Eukaryota; kingdom Metazoa; phylum Arthropoda; class Insecta; order Lepidoptera; family Saturniidae; genus Antheraea; species Antheraea pernyi. The sequence goes on along the minus strand of MU158743.1, from coordinate 1,258,219 downwards.
AAAACATGTGTTTATATATCAATTTAATTTTTGTACATTCCTTCTCTATATGAAATTTAACTATGTCAAATTCTTGTGCCCAATATGCTTAAAAAGGGGTAATAAGTTTTCCATCGCTTGAGCATATAACACTAGTTTTTCTCGCGATTTTGGTAATTTTAATGTAGATACTGAAAATAAACTATAGCCCATGTTATTTGTTGACAATGTACCTTCAAATTATGTGTTAAATGAAAAAAAAATTAAAATCCGTTCATTACTTTTTTTGAATTTATCCATTACAAAGAACAAATAAAATATCACATTTTTTTCTTTATAATCGTGAAGTAAAAATCGCTCGCACACGAATTCGCTATCCACGCTCGCTACCACTATTGGCTCGACCCATCGTCACTGACAGCAGTAAACTTTGATATCGCTATAACGTTCATTCGAAGTAACACTACAATGGCTCATGCACCACAAATGGCCCACTAAATTGTTTTCTACATTTCCAACTTATCTCCATACAATGTTGCTTTAATTCATTTTGGAGATAACTATGAAGATACGAATCACGGATAGTGGCCGCGTTCGGTGTAGTAAATTTCGTTGGTCACTACTCCGGGTGACCTTAAGGGAAATTTTATTCAGTTTTAACTGTTGTTTGTTTCTTCGATTTCTATGATACTTAAATAATATATTTGTATACACTCGAATACGTAATCGTTCGGATCATAATCAACATACACATAGTGAAGTATAACGCTTTTATTTACATTAAATTTAATGTAAGTATTAAAAAAATTAAGATGGAAACAGTACATTTTCTTCTATAGAAATAATAACAAATTAAAATTTTAAATACATCATTTCAATTATTACTATTCATAGAGTGTTTTATCCTTAAACTCAGATTTATCAATTAAAAATAAACCCTTCTTTAACTACAACAAATGAACTCGAACGTGTATGATAAAAATAATTAATAAAAATTATAAAATCCGTTTACATCGAAATCCCAAAAAGGAAGAAACAAACAGCAGTGCTAAGGCGCCGCGCAATGGGCAAGGTTTTTATACGATATCATTTTTATTACAAAACTCCGATGCGTGGAAATGTAATCTAATCACATTAGGATTAGAATCTGCACAGACTTCGAGTAATGCGTGTATCGATAACATATTATTGGATGCAAATGTATCTCCGTTTATAGATTTAACAACCGATGCGTACTGATTAGTTCTAGAGAGTTAATTTAGTTAGTTAGTTTTATTGATCTGATTGCATAATAGTTAACGATAGGAATTTGCCTTATATTATGTTTTTTTATATCAGAAGTACTGTCGTTTAACCTCCGTCTCGTATACATGAAATATATAAGATATCTAGTTATAAGCTATGATCAGTTTGGAATCCATTGAGCATATGTGAATTTGTCTCAGCGTGGTTATTTAGTTTCAAATTTTAAATATAAAGGTTGCCTACATAATCAAGCCCACAGCAGTAAATATTATATACAATATAATCAACAGAATAACATTCAAAAAATATAGATTACTCAAAGAGAAAAGTACTTTGATTTCAGTATTTTCCAGTATATTTATTTAAACAGTCATCAGTTGTTATTGTTGCTTGAAAATTAATGAGTTCCATCAGTCTATTAAACCAATTATTTACGTTCGTTAATCGACACACCAAAGGTTATAATATTCAATATAGCATTCATTTACATCATCATAGATAAATTGTATTTGTACTACTATTTTGTATGTAAATGAAAATTTCTTTAATATTTAATAGACATATAATTAACCAACCCAAAGGGCACCCAAACTTAGAACAATCATTTGTGGATCACACAAAGAATTATCTTTTATTCGCTTCAAACCCACAAAACTCAGCGTTATGGCAGCAGCACTTAGAGAACTTTGCTATTAATACAGACACAAAAGGGAATTAGCATAATTTAAAAAATCATTCATATTTCAAACAACTGACATAATATAACCTCACTTCCATAAACGCTTTATCCACGTTACCATTTAAAAAAAAACCTCCGTAGTATTGGGTTACTCGACTGATGAAAAACAATAAAGAGAGATTTGAGAGAACTGCAACATAGTAACACAAAACTGGCATCACATTTATAAATTCTTAAACCACTTATAAACCTTATAAACATAATGGGCACGTTTTAAAGAAAAATTCACATCACGTACTAAATAAAATTGGTAATATTTCTACACAATACACATACGTGAAATTTGGCACAAAAGTTCCTTATATAATATTAGTGACACAGAGAGTTGGAGTACATATATTTAAAATAAACTGGAATATTAATAAATTGGAGAGCTGAGATATAAGAAAACATTTCATAATATATAAAAGTGAAAGCTTTGCTCTTGCATATATTATAAAATGATCCAGTTACGACAATAGATACCGCCCCTCATATTTGCAATCGAATTTGTCATCGCATGCGACAGATTGTAAACGCCTTTTTTATTCGACACTTTTTTTATGTCGTTGCTCAACCTGTTGTGTATACTTATTGCACACAAGGTACCAATTCCGTGGAGATTTTTTACACATGTGTGTTTCATTAGTTCATATATGTATGAATAGTTAAACTTAGATTCAACAGTTGCAATCAAGGCAACAGCCCGAGCCCAACTTCAGCCGCTTATGTGAACGGTAATGACGTCTGGAAATGACGCCCCTAGAAAACGGTCGCAAAAAATAGAAAGTGTCTACAAAATACACATTTTACAGGAGAATGTTTTTAACGTAACATATAAAACTTTAATGAAAGGAATTTCGGTAATAAATCGATAAATATAATTTAATTATAATTGAATTCAAAGATGTTTCTGACTATAGATGATAGTTGTGCGTCACAGAATCAATAACCATATTGAATAACTTATATTGTACCAAATATAACATAAATCAGAAATATTTGAAATCTATTTCATATGTATTTATAATAGATTGCGTGCGAGTTATTTGTGTTATGCAAATTCAATTTCGTTAATGTATTTCCACATGACATTTTAATTCAGACAAAAGTATTTGAATTTAAAACAAGAATAACATATAAAATGATAAAAACATGTGGGTGTATAATTTTAATATCAATAACCGATAATAAAATATTTGATGGGAAATTACAAGTTATAAATTTGTTATACACGAATACGATATATAATTAAATTACATATTTGTATAACAACTAGCTTCTGTCCGCGGTTTCGCTCGCCTCAATATAGAATTGGTATATCCCATAAGAACAACTATCTAAAATCCCTTGTCTATATCTCTGACAACGAATTTGTAAATTTCACGATGATAGGTTGAGGAGTTAAGGCGTGGCTTAATAACATTTCCTATGAACAGACGGAAAATTTACTCAACCTTTAAACGGATGATATTTTTTATTTAAATTTGAAAATTAATTTTAAACAAATAGCAAAAACATTACTTGGCCGTCAAAAGTGATACCAACTTTTGTCTTTTACACGTAAGGTAGTTTCTATGGTTTTAGTATGGTTTCGGTAACGCACGCTCAGGTTTTTTTGAATAAATTTAATCGGAAGTAAAATGTAGACAATTGGCAACAATATGTATTTAAGGGTTAAAGTACTCTGGTGCTATTCCAAGAATTATATATATTTATCATACGAGCACAGACACGTACACTACAGTAGGTGGTAGAGCCACGCTATAGCTATTACTGGTTTCAGCATGAATGGGTCGCGTCGCCCGGGGTACTACCATCCGACCCACAGAAAAGCGACGTGAAGTAACGCCGGAGGACCACCTCCCGTACCCTCCCCGCAAACACAGGATGGCTATGAACGGTGATGATCATTTAACATCAGGTAACCTGTTCGTTTGCATCCTATGATTGAAAAAAAAAACTCACTCACTTTTACACACACACCCTCTCTTACACTTTAACATTTTCTTAGTTGTTATATGATTTTTGTTTCTTCTTTGTCTTCACTATAATTCTTAAAAAGTAATTTCCTCTAAATATTATAAACTCAATACGCGCCACCGTCAATTAAAGGCAATTTGTAATTAGATACTAGGCTTCCATGAGACAGGCATCGCCTAGTTTAAAGCCATACTTTAAGCCATTTCTGTAGAAGATTCTAGAAAATAGAGATATTTGTATTTGTTTGTATGAAAACGTAACAAACAAACAAACTCATTGTCCGATTTATGGGAGAATGAATAGGAGAAGCAAAGAAGAATGTCTGTCCTTTTGCTTTACTTGCCTTACTCACTCTAGAGTGAACGTTATTAAACAGTAAAAAATAAATAATTAATATCTTTGCTCCGTATCATTTACATTTAATCTAAAAAATGTTGTATTACAATATAAGTAGGCAATTTATTTCATATACATTGTGACTTGTGTTAAAAATTGACACTAAACCACGCGGCATAGTGCATAGGTATTCAGAGTTCGGTTCTTTTCGGTAATGCTCGGTTCTCATTAGGTGCCTAACCCGCGCCCCCGACACTCCGCGCCGATCCCCGCGTCATTCGTTCATACTTAGCGTACTGTAAAACGCACAACTGTGATAACGAATTCCACCTCTAAGAATCGTAATTAGATTGTATACAATACTCAAAAAACAATTTTTCAAACACGGTCGATGTTCACATACTTTAGTATATCATACAAACAATATGTACTTTGTAGTACTGACATAAATATTTATCAAGAAGATTATAATATGACTGCATTATATTTGTCCCGGATTAACATGTTAATGCTTTCAAAAGATGGTCATCCGATCGAAAAACTCTGTCGGCGTTTTATTAAAAAATGAAAGGACATTACAGATAATATTCGTGCGACAACATAAAAATGGTATTATTATAGGTAGTTAAAAATGTCGGGCGGTCGCGCCACACCGCGTCGTGCGGTCCGCGTAGAGCGTATTCAAGTTCGTCGCTAATTATGTGGCCTTTTAAATACCAAGTTGTCATTGAGGGTTGATCTTATCCCAGGAGGTGATTATTTCTCATCCGTTTTTTATGCAAAAAAGGATAATTATATTCGACAATATTGACATAATTACAAATATCAAGGCCTTCACAAGAGACTAGCTGTACGCGCGACTCTTCCCGGGTTTGCCGTTATTTGTAGTATTCTTTGTGATTAATTATTTTCCTTTTTTTTTTAACTGACTACGCATTGGCCTGACGGACTTTCACAGCTTCGCTGGACTACTAAGGCAAGCGTTTAAGGCATTTCGCCAGAGTGGCCGAACCTCAACTTGGGCTGTTGCTTTGGATAATAGTGATTAAATATCTAAACATACCGTACACATGGCGATCGGTTATAATTTACAAAAGTGGATTCGTTGTGGAGCCATCTAGCGATAAGTAACTGCTATAGCATTTTTCATACTTCTTACAATATTTATTTTCGTGGAATAACTGATCAATAACATAACACAACATTCATAGATCACTGTGATAGTTCTTTTTTTTCTCGTTTTGGCTCCGCAGAAGCATTTGCCAGTGTCTATGTTTTGTTTCAATAGTGATTACTACATACTTTACACAATAAGTGTCATATAAATCAATTTAGTGTTTCAACAAGATGTTGGATCTCTTGTTAGAACTTTCCAGGGAGTTTTTGTGGCATCTCAGAATTCATTATCCACGTTATTATTTTTCATTCACTCCACTTATGCACAATAACTGAACTGTATTACGTAACACACCACGAATTTTACAAAATATAGACTCAAATAACATAAGATTATGAACTAAATCCACTACATGACAGACCAAAATCCCGCCAAAAACTCCCACTGTGATAGTTTATTCTCCTGAGTGTCTTTCTATGGAACTTTTTTAACTATCCACATGTCACCAGATAGGTCGCGAATTTCATGTATCAGGCAACAGCCCAAGCCGAGGTGTGCCGTGCACCCTTGAGCTAGTTGTCAAATAAAATCGGCTGAGTGTCTTAAGCGCTCGCCTTAGTAGTCTGGTGAAGCTATTAAGACCTTAGTAGAAAAAAAACACATGTCACTAGATGGTGCTGCAACGAATCGACTTTTATAGAGAATATTTACACGCTATCCAGTTCTGTATATTTTCATAGCTTATTACAAAAATAAACAGGTGGAGACGCTTACAGAGCTAGTAAACTGTCTCTATAAAAATCATACAAATTAATTAATACAAATGAATATATTTTAAATATTATAAAACGTACGTAACCGTATGAGATATTCGTTGGAATTCTACAATTTAATACGAACAATAGATTACGTAAGGAATTAAAATATACGACCGCTTGTGCTATATAAATTATCAATAAAAATATGTTATAACATAAAATTCGATCAGTATTCATAATCCGTTTCGTAATACGATACGTTTGGACACGTTTTGATCTATGCGGTACCCTAATTTCGTATGCAAAATTTTTAATCAAACGAAACACCTACCTAAATGTTTATTACCTGGAATTTATCTAATGCATATTAAAGTGTCTTCTTAATGGGTTGTCTTTTTTTAAGTGTTATTTTCCTATTAATGTCCACTATTGAGACCATAAAAAAAGAAAAAAATTACCTATAAAATAGTTTATATAAAGTATTTTCTTGTGGTAAATAACATATGGGAGATCTAATAACAGAAGTCATGCCACTAGTGGTTTGACCGGTGGAATATTATTTCATTGTCCCCTGGTTCGAACCTCAGGATGTATCAACGTTTTTTTCTGGATTCGCGTACATTTGAACCAATTGTACCAATTTGAATTGGTAACACTATCGGGTGACGGTGAAGGAAAACAGCGTGAAGAAACCCGAACCTGAGAAACGTTCTTGTAGCACTACCCTTTGTGGGAAAACATAGAACTGTGGATTTCTCAGAGTTTGAATCTTCAATACGTCGTGGGCTGTCGTGGTGATTATGCCCTTACCTTCCTTCGGGAAGAGGCCTGTGGCCCTGCAGTGGGTCTCTTACAGGCTGATGATAATGATGAGATGTAATAATAAGCTACCGAACGAAATATAAGTATTACTGTTGCAGATTAGAAGAAGACCAAATGTAGCGGATCATTAACGTTTTCTCGCATATTTTTGAAGTGAGAAATTCTAAAGCCGCGTTTAGCGATTTAAAAAAAAAGTCGAGGCAGTGACAAGGACTGCCGATGGAAGTATAACTCAAAATAATGAAATAAATATGTTCTCTTTTGAATTTTAATACTAAGAATTCGTTTTCAGAATTTGTTTACTGAAATTATTAATGTTAGTGTGGTTTTCATATCTATTGGCACTCGGAGCAATAACTATATACATTTTTATAAGGTCTGACGCAAGCCACGTAAGAGCAAAACGGCCGGCCGGTCATACTTACGTAGGATGTCATGCTGCGAAACTATAAATTTATCTCCTGTCAAAAATACCGCTCAACAAGCCTATAAAAGTTTTAAAAAACTTATTGGTTCGCGTCACCTCGACATTCTCGTGACGTATTATTGCACTTGCGTCAGACGCGTATAGTACAGCCTCCAGCATATATGTGATATGAATATTTTGCATGGAGCTTATGCAGCCCATCATATGTTTAATTAATTAATAAACTGTATAAAAATGTATACAATTATTGCTCGGAATGCCAATAGATCTGAAAACCAAAGTAATGGTATTAATTTCAGTTTACAAATTGTGAATTTTAAATAATTCAGAATAGAGTCGATTACAAAATTAAAAAAATTTAAGGGGTGTTCGGGGTGTAAGGGGTGTCGAATAACATCGAAGACTTGACACACCCAAGCCAACCTCACCTGCACGTGGTGCACCCAGCTGAATAACGAACGAGGCAATGGCGAAAGCGGGGTGCTAGGGTTTTACAGCCTGACTGGGTCGCAACCACCATGTATATGGTGAATAAGCCCGTCATAGTGCTTCGCTTTTGCGGGTCGCGTTTCGGGATCAGCCTGTGCATATCCAGCTTTTCGCAGGCCGGCATGACAGCAGCGACTGGCGAGGGATACTGTATCACTCGGTGGTCGCTATTGTTTTTGGATTGTACTGTGCTTACAATCAGGCAAAGTGCAGTAAATTTTGCCGTGCTACAATAAAAAAATAAAAAAGTTTTTTTTTTGTGGGTTTTCACTTCTGTTGGTATTCCTTATGAGTGCCTCGACGTTTTTTTTTCTTTCAACCACGTCATAGAAGGAAACAAGTATATTGTTTACTTATATTCATAAAAAAATATTTTTACAGTATCAATATGCTACTTTTTGGCTCATAAAATTAAAATATATACTGCATATAAATTCAAAACTCATCCACATTAGAACACATTATCTAGAAAAATATTGACTGCACCATACAATTAACATAAAAATCGCGATAAAATCTTCGACCGATACGTTTAATAATGGCGTCTCCTATTAATTACAATTTATAGTCAAGTTTGTTATGTTTTTCTGCGAAACACATTCTCTATTATAAGCGCTATAATAGTTTATTCTATAATAAAAACTAATATGTGCACTGTTTTTTTATAGTTTTTTTAAAGCTACAGCGTGTGTTTTAAATATAGGACGCGCGTTGAGACGCGAATATATTTTATTCGTTAAAGAATTATTATAACATTCTGGGGTCGACTTTTTGCGGCGTTCACGCTCCATTGAATCGAAAACAATAGATCCTGACGTATGAAAGCGCACGATCAGGGGTGTATCAGATTTAGTGTGGTGCCGCCTCAGTTGTGTCGATTTACGTATATGTTCGTATAACTGAAGATGGTTGAATGTGACCGATAGGATATCACGTGATAGTCAAAAGTGTAGATAACACCTTTAAAAGTGCTGTGAGTAGTTAATACTAATAGTTAATCAGTCATTAACAATTATCGCATATTCTGTGAACAACAATTAATTAACAGGGCATTGCAATTGTATCCTTCTCCATCGCAACGCAATGTATGATGAGCAGGGTATCCGTTATTTACCAAATTGTTGGCTTTTTTGCCTCGGGTGTCGTCCAAATCGTTAGTTAATATCCTAAAAACATTGCAGGCGTGGTTAATTAAACACTTTCCAGTGACCCTTTGCCAATAGAATACATATATAGGAAAACAGGAAATATTGGTATCTAATATTAAAAACAAAACAATAGATTTTTCAGAGATAGTTTCAGAACTCTTATCACATAAAATTAAAAAACACATACATGCTTTCGGCAATTGGTTTTATTAATATACCCACAGAAGGCTTGAGAAGTGATACGTTGTTGGTCATATATAAAACCGCAAAATAAATATAACGCATGTATAACGGAGAGTGTTCTGAAGAACTTTTTGATACGGTGCCGTCAGTGTCAGTCCAAATTCGCACTACTCGCTGCTGGTTAGTTGCTCATCTACATATCCCAAAATTCAGCAGAATGGGAACAACCGTAAGGTTCTCTAGAAGCTTCATAATGCGGACGCTAGCGCTGCGGGACGAGTTACCTGGTACGGTGTGCCCCCAGGGTTATCACACGAGGCTTTTCAAAAAGGTGTTGCAAAACGGTCTTCAGTAGCCAACACAACACAACTGGTGTTACAGTTGTCCTTAGACGACGGTAACTATTTAACATCATATGGACCGTCTGCCTGTTTGCTACAATTTGGAATAAAAAGAAACGAAATTACATTTCTGAATCTGTACACCTTTGAAACACCGCATCAACGTAATAAATCTTGTCGTGTCCCAATATTATTTCTACACGAAAAATCATAAACAGTCACACAATGTCAACACAGCATTCCACGTATGTCAGTTTAGTAGACTTTTCTATTCAATAATTCATACACCATTACGTGCTAAGACTTACATTAACACTTCAAGCGGACAAACAAACAAACTGTTCGACGTATGCGCCGCGGTTTAGAATGCCCGATTTTTTTTTGTCTCCACCGTATCAAACTGGGCCATATTAAAAAGGGCCGAATAGACTGTCGGTGTAACGAAATTCAGAGGGTTTTTTTAGTATAGAATAAACAAAGGGAACGCGTGAATGTGAGAGCTAATAATATAATGTTGGTACATATGTTTTGAAAGGTGAATAAATATTAGTAAGAATCTAAATTTATATTTCATATTGTCACGGTTAATAAGAGATATCTTTTGACTTTGAAACTGTATTTTTTATCAAATGAAATAACGTGGATAATGTATGTTTCTTGATTGTCCAGAAAGAAAGTAATATTTCCAAATGCTTGTCTATTTTGAATAAACGTCTGTAGGTTCGCTTTAAATAGTCGAGTAACATAGATTATGTAATACCGAAGCATGACGCTTGTAAATTTAATACCGAAAAAAGAAATGAAAATAACTTGTGACGCACCAATACTCAAATTAATAACACATTCAATAAAATTACTAATAAATGTTTTACTGATTTTACGGCGTGTTTTTCGTATTTATACTAATATTATAAATCTGAAGAGTTTGTTTGCTTGAACGCACTAATCTCAAGAGCTTCCGTCGCATGTTAGCGTTAGCCCAAAAGCAACTATTGCACGCGGACGAAGTCGCGGGCATAAGGTAGTTTCTTATACATGCGAACGGATGCGATGCTTAGTTAGTTCCCGCTTCCTGGTCACAAAGTTGCATGAAGAACATTATGATGTTTTAGTTGGTACGACATAACCCACCCTCTCATGGCCAGCGAGAAGGGTATCAATGTAGAACTCCTACATAAAAAAAAAGAATTTAACCACATCTAAGCCTTTTTTTTACATCGGGAAATCCCTACAGACATCTACCCTAGCCGGGCAACTTAAGGTGGGATATGCCTGACTTGCACGGACTAAAACACCATGGTGCCTCCTTACATCTATGTGGCCGGTGTGCAGGAACTGCATACGTCACTGCGTCTGGCAGGTGCTGCTCCTCATAAGGTGGGCCGCTTCTGCGGCCTGAGTGGGTCAAGATAGTAGACTCAGGGAGGGGCGGGTGTTAAACCTGGGGTACTAAACCTGGGGCATTCATAAACCAAATATTCAAAGTTTTACACAGATGTGTACACGGATCTCATATTATATTACTTAAATTTATGGTCTAAAAATTGAAACGCGTTGTTAAAATTTTAAGACAGTGGTATAGACTAGCACATGTTATAAAATTTGTCACCAATAAACTAAATTACTAATTTTTTAGCTACTAAATGATTCCGACGACCGGTAATAAAATTAAACTTATAAAACCGTTTTTAAATAAATATTAAATTAGATTTATTCAAATGACATGTTATTTTTCTGCTAATAAGTTATTCATTTTCATAAATGCTATTTAAATTAATTGATATTTGTATTGAATAAAATAAAATATTATTAGAAATATATACATATAAAAACGGTGTGCGTGTATTCGCAAATCTTCTCTGGTATTACCGATTTTACTGGTTTTTTAAACGGTTTCAAAACGGATTTTCCCAGTTAGATTGTATTTTTATAAATACTTGGGACCTAGGAACATCGTCTTTTAATAAACCTACTTGGAAAATATATTTTAACGTAAAGAGGTTATCTCAAGGAGGTCCTATTTTAATGCACTTGCACATTGAAAATACACTAGCAAACATCTCAAAATCAAATAGTAAATGTATTGTGATTGAGATATAGATATGTTTAAGACAATCCAAGATAAGGTGAGTAACTTAACTATGGTCAATTATTTTAAGTTTGTAATAAGTGTAGTTAAGTTCCTAAATTCTTTGTCTCTTATAACTTGCAGTCCAGTTTTTGTAATTGTCACATATATCTTAACTTAAACTTTTTAGGTTTCATTTTAATTAAGTACTTTTAACATAACATATTTAAAATTTATTAATATTGTCAAGGTAGATAAGGTCTATCTGTTATCAGAAAATTTACTAGCTAATTAATAATACAAATAAAACTACGGTCACAGATATTCTGATGCATTTTTAAAGTGAAACTTTTTCCATCACCTCAAATTTCGTCCACCTATCGCATGTCGTATTACAGCCGGCGCGCGGTCGCGGAGCAGAGCTACAATGAAAGGCACTCAGTAGGTACAGTAGCATAGACCAATATGTGTATCACCTGAATGATTGTACTTTTATATATTCCCTACGTTAATACGTAGATTGAAATTAAAATATATAGTTGGATATGTTCTCTACTATTGATTTCCCATTATCTAATTATTAAGTTAGTTATACCCTAAATCGCATAATAATGATTTTCTGAAAAGTTTCGGTTAAATGCCTACGATCCAGAAAAAGTTTCACTTGCATCATGGTTTTATAAAACCACACAAAGTTTTTTTAGAGTAGACTTTATTAAATTCTTTTTTTTATTGTACTTTTCTTATGACGTCACATAGATCTTAGATATAATTGGTTTCCAATTAAACTGCAATTATTAAAATTAAAATAAACATTTCTATTCAGTTTCATCTTAAAAATAATAATTAACGCCCTAATGAATGATCCACGTGATAGATTGAAAATTATAGTTTCATTATGAGATAAGATTAATATCCAATATTGGGATACCCATTAACGAAACTAGCCCACATTAGTAAATGTTCGCGAACTTCAAAGCTTTCCAATCTATTAAGATCGGATACGCTAATGAACTTAGCTATTCCGATACTACGACTAATAAATATATGTAGATTTGCATATTTTTGAATATTAAACACTATAAGAAATACGCAGTGGATACGTCATGTTGCGATCCTGGTATAAGGACAATAAATATAGAGTTACCAAATGTATATATGTAATATATTCAATTCGAAAAGCTATAGCTAATGCCATTGGATAAAAAAAAAAAATGGTCTGTCGTAATATTTTACAATGTTATATAATCATTTCAACCTAAAAATACCTCATTCTATTTAGGCTCTGAGGGCGCTTCTTCCGATATACACGTACGCATTTGTGAATCATGCAATTTTGATTGTATGGTTCACAAATGTATATATCTATGAATAGCTTAGAATAGTTAGCTAGGTCAGACGCGACTTTTCCAGGTAACAGCCCAAACCGAGGTGCGCGTGCGCCCTTGTGTATGTTACCTAAAAACCAAATCGGTTGAGTGCCTTAAACGCCAACCTTAGTAGTCCGGTGAAGTTGTGAAGACCCGGTCGGGTCAATAGCGTAGTCAGTTCGAGAAAAAAAAATAGCCAAAACTACTACCTTTTCGGAAAACAACACAGCCATGGAGAAGAACCACCAAGAAACTTGATCTGGTTTATCTTTTCATCATACATATTTTCACAAACATAGATTAGTAGATAGATAGTTACATTCGTTTTTGGCGGATGTATAGAAAGGGGTATCATTTCCAGAAGTTACCATCGTTCACATATTAACCACCATATACTAAGCCTTTAGACATTAAAACCCGCTTGACTTAGCCTTGACCTCACTATCCGGCAAATGGTTACTATGCTTTGGAACTTTGTTATAAAATCTAACACTATTACCGAAAATACTGTTTTAGGTCTTAGTGACTCTAAAACATGGAATGACCAATTTGCTAATGTTAGTAGTGCTTAAAGTATATTGGTTTTTTACTAATACGTACATAATAACACACAATACTCTATCCTTATAAGCATTATAAATAGAGTTTAACCTTAACCTTAACTGCTCAATCCATCATCATAAAATTTTTCGTAGACAATGTCGCGGATATGTAAAAAGATATATTTTTATCCAAAAGAAATTTACTATTCTTCACGACGGATAGATCTAATGTACATTAAACACTAGCAAAGCCGCGAACAAGAGCTAGTAATTTATAAAGATAGAAACATATGTGAAGCGATCACTACCAATATAGTGAAAAATAACGAAATTGCACATTCGCCGCTAGAGCTTTGCGGCCGCCATTACAAGAATATCTATCACAATGACAGTCACGCACGCTTTATCGATTGTCGATAAAATGTAATAACACTCGATTTGCCAATAACTAGTCAGTGAGCTATTTAGCTTTTTGTTATTTCTCTTAAGGTATCTTGGGTCGTATTATTTTGTTTTTAACGAGTTGTCCTTTAACCAATTACTACTTACATGGTAAAGTTTTATAGCAATTTATTTTCTCTGCGTTTTAACATGTCTGATACTGTTATATATTTGAATAGAGTAACATAAAGTAGGTGGTTCGATATTAGCTCTAAAGTTAACTCACTTTGTTTATTGAGATTGTTTATTTCATGTTTTTTTACATGTATATTATAAATATATATTTTTTATTTTTTCTATCTCACGTAGATGTATCATCATGGAGATTTCATTTATTTATTCGTATTTAAAGTCACAATATAAAGGAATTAATATTGTAGTGAGTATTCTCATAAAGCTTTCGCTATATATTTATGTTAATATTAATGTTCAAGTACTATGAATAACAACTTTTATTTAAAGTTATTTCCAGTGGTTACAAAGTTTTCGTTATTTTATTAAACTTAATTAGGTAAATATATCTTAATAGAGATTGTTAAATTCTGTTCATAGCTTTAAGTAACACTTGAATGTGTAGAATAAAATAAATTATATAAATATTAACTGGTATTTTTTTTTTGTTATTCTTAATAAAATTCCCTATTTTAATCCCTTTGTAATGCCAAGACCAGTGATAAGCATAATTCTATAGACAAACTCAGATACATTTTTACATAACACTTAAAACGTTTTACTTTATAAATTTAATATCATAAACCTGGTTAAGTTTCAATGACATGAATTCATTTATTATTAAGAGACAACTTTAAATTAATAAACTTACAATAAATTAGCAATTTTATATGAAATGTTAATACAACTTTTATATACATATTAGCTACACGTTTTATCGACAACTATTACACATCTCTACTTATCAACTAGTGGTCGTCAAGTGGTCAAAATTCGAGGATAAAACGTGCACATTTTTTTTCTTTATATGTTAATATATATATATATACAATTATAAATGAAGAACCCGGCACGTCGATTAGGGAAAAAAGAACTGTTCCCAAATATTATCGATAATATTAAAGTACTTCAACATATTATACAATAAAGTAAATTTTCAAAAAAAAGTATTAACCGACTTCAATATCAATCAAAAACCCATAAGGCACTAAAAAGCGGAAAATAAATAGTTCTTGATATTGAAGTCGGTTAATACTTTTTTTTGAAAATTTACTTTATTTTTCCATTTTTAGTGTACATAAATATATTTTACTTGCAGTGCCCGCGAACTCCGTTCCGCCTTAAGTATATAATAATAGCCGCCTAAAAAGAACGTAAAGTATACTGTAATAAATCCCCTACCAATTATATAATCTACAAAAGCGTATTCTACCAATGTATCCGGATGCAAACAGGGGTGAGCCACCCTATACGTGTAACACAAGACCGAAATATGAGGTTCATTTTTCGGTTTGTGCATCATAAATCTATTGGCGGATGGAGGCGGGATTCTGTTTTTATAATTTGTCATTTATAAGTGTTATTTATTCTACATTCAGTTTTATGGTAGAGTTTATTGACACGGAATATCAGTTAAGAGTAATAATACTCTTTGATGTACATGCGAATATATGTAATATTAATACATTAGGATGCCGGTGACTGTTGATGGAATATTTACGGTTATACGGAATATTTATGGTTTTTTTATCGGCCTTTGAACTAATACTGCTAAGTGTAATACACTCTCCTAAACCGATTATAAGTTAAAACGAGGGAAGTGATTGCAAAAAAAATTTTTTTTTTATGTCATAGTTGGCAAACGAACAGGAGGTGGGGCACCTGCTGTTAAGTGATCACTACCGTCCATGGACACTAACAACACCAGAGGAGTCGCAAGTGCGTTGCCATCCTTTGGAGGGAAGGGTTAGGAGGGAAAGGGAGAGAAGAGGGGAGGGGAGGTGGGCCTTCGGCACTCTCACTGACCGCACGAAACGCAACAATGCAAGCACTGTTA
>MU158743.1:1138302-1241905 GCA_015888305.1 Antheraea pernyi | reverse complement strand
TTGGTCCAGTTCCGATAACGGCATCCAGTGCAAAACCGTATAAGTTTTAAATTTGCATTAAGTATGTACACGACAAATAGACGAATAACTCAATATCACGTTAACCGATTTCGATGATTCATTTTTTATTGGAAAGGATGTACTTCAAGGGTAGTTTGATGAGAGTTTGGTTAGGTTCTGATTATGGGATCCGTGACAAAGTAAGTAAACTTTCAAGAAACGAGCCTACTCCTTTCTTAAGGGCCGGCAACGCATCTGTGTTTCCTCTCGTGTCGCAATTGTCCATGGGCGGCCGTGATCACTTACCATCAGGTGACCCGTATGTTCGTTTGCCACCAATATTATAAAAAAAACTCTTCAATTCTTAGGAGCCTATTGTGCTTATGTTCGTTGCTGTGTTACAACATGACGCAAGCATTGTGATTACATTACTTAAGGTGTATTATATGTGAAGCGATGGTAGCCGAGTTGGTGGTAGAAACTATCGCGGATTATTGATAAGGTTGCGTTCGTACCAAACGTTACTTATTGTACAACCAATTGAAACCATATCGCATACCATACCGATAGATACCATACCGCAAAAATGCGCATATTTTAATATACTTAAGGCGGAACGGAGTTCGCGGGCACTGCTAGTAAAATATATTTATGTACACTAAAAATGGAAAAATAAAGTAAATTTTCAAAAAAAAGTATTAACCGACTTCAATATCAATCAAAAACCCATAAGGCACTAAAAAGCGGAAAATAAATAGTTTATCAAATTAACCAAATTAAATAAAACATATGAATATGTGTGCTACCTAGAGATGTACTGGAAGTCGGTACCAACCAAAATTTTTGTATTACAGAGACGCGAGAGTGGACTTAAACTTTGTACCTGTAGATGATATGATTTTCGGTTTGGTTGGCACCGACTTCCAATACATCTCTAGGTAGCACACATATTCATATGTTTTATTTAATTTGGTTAATTTGATAAACTATTTATTTTCCGCTTTTTAGTGCCTTATGGGTTTTTGATTGATATTGAAGTCGGTTAATACTTTTTTTTGAAAATTTACTTTATTTTTCCATTTTTAGTGTACATAAATATATTTTACTAGCAGTGCCCGCGAACTCCGTTCCGCCTTAAGTATATTAAAATATGCGCATTTTTGCGGTATGGTATCTATCGGTATGGTATGCGATATGGTTTCAATTGGTTGTACAATAAGTAACGTTTGGTACGAACGCAACCTTATCAATAATCCGCGATAGTTTCTACCACCAACTCGGCTACCATCGCTTCACATATAATACACCTTAAGTAATGTAATTACAATGCTTGCGTCATGTTGCAACACAGCAACGAACATAAGCACAATAGGCTCCTAAGAATTGAAGAATTTTTTTTATGGTGTAGAGGTGGTGGAAGAATATTGGTGACAAACGAACATACGGGTCACCTGATGGTAAGTGATCACGGCCGCCCATGGACAATTGTGACACGAGAGGAAACACAGATGCGTTGCCGGCCCTTAAGAAAGGAATAGGCTCGTTTCTTGAGAGTTTTTTTACTTTGTCACGGATCCCATAATCAGAACCTAACCAAACTCTCATCAAACTACCCTTGAAGTACATCCTTTCCAATAAAAAATGAATCATCGAAATCGGTTAGCGTGATATTGAGTTATTCGTCTATTTGTCGTGTACATACTTAATGCAAATTTAAAACTTATACGGTTTTGCATTGGATGCCGTTGTCGGAACTGGACCAAATTGAAATGGGTCCACATGGGAAGTACCAGCTTTCAAATAAAAAAAGAATAATCAAAATCGGTTCACCCAGTCCAAAGTTATGAGGTAACAAACATAAAAAAAATACAGTCGAATTGATAACCTCCTCTTTTTTTTTGAAGTCGGTTAAAAAGGAATAAATAGAATCAGTTGACAAATTGAGTAGAAAATGGTAATGGATTTTTTTATCTTCGTCTTTTTAAACATAGATTATACTTATTTTGATTAGTTATGGACTATCTCTTATTTTTTAACTGCAATATTATTCTTAAAACATAACCACTATTTTTTTTATTAAGATATTTGAATTTGTCTGTGTTAATTTATTTCACGATTGCTATAAGAAAACGCGTAAACTAAATAATACTCTCCAAAGTCATATGTCAATAAAGCTTTCATTAAAAACTATTGTTTTGAAGTTAGACCTTAAAAACAATAGACAGTCCAATTATATGTGTGCGTATTACACATTTAAATGTTCATCAAGTTGATTATTCTGGAAACAAACGGATAATAGGTAGAAAACCTACAGTGGCTAACAAACACACATTTTAGACCAATAATACAGACTCTGAATACCTCATAACTAGCACGATAATGTATAATATTTCTCTTGATTTCTTCTCATGACAGTGTTAAATTTCACCTATGACTGGCGTTATAATCTGTACTTAAAATTATTTTCAAATTGCCTAAACCAGCAATCAATTCTCAACTCAACAACCGCAGGTTAAAGTCGTATATGCTCTGTATTTGATACCTCGGACCGTGAGCCAACTCGCAGTAATACGTTATAACAACAAAATTTGAATTAATTAATACCAAATATTTTAGGAGCAATAAATATAAGCGAAAAAATTTCTCGTACGAAGAATCGAGTGTCTCGGGAATCGCGGACTGAATACTAAATATAATTTCTTATTTCACTTTATACTTGTCATCGATATTTGATATTTTTGACGAGGGAAAGCTATATTCGAACTTGTCTTTTAATTGATTATAAGAATAGGTCAGGACGAGTAAAATACCTTCTTATAACAGCCAGATCACTTTTTATAACTTGCGTATTCATCAACTCAACATAGAGTGTCTTTTATATTGCGTTTTTGATCGCTTTATACCCGGTAATTGAGTTGCTTATATCATCATACACTAACCGGCTCGGAGGACGTTGTCCCGCCCTGATAATAAACAAACCTTGACAAACCTTCTTCATGAATCACTTTATCTATTGGTGAAAACCGTATGAAAATACGTTTAATAGTTTTAGAGTTTATCGCGAACAGACTGACAGACGCAGCGGAGGACTTTTGAGGTATAACTCCTTTAGGCGCGACTAGGAGGTAACTGGACGACAATGTAACGGAAGTCCGTTACGGCAATATGGCGTCATGTTTCTGTACCATCCGGTTATTAAATATTTTTGATTTTGTCAATAAATGCATTTTTTTAATAGAAAATATTTAATTGAATAGTAATAAAACTCATACAATAGAATTAATTATGTATATACGGGTGCGCGACCGTACTGCCATCAGGTTATAATGTAAGTAACAAGTTTTACTTTAATCGCGTGTGACGGTTACACACACTCATTCTTTTATAATATGTAGTGATTTATATTACAAAATGTATAATAGTTTCATCCAAAAATACATCTAAATGAGTTTCGCTAATTCCTTCGTTATGAATTACTATTAATTATTAAGAAAATAACCAATCAACCTTATTTTTGGATACCAATCTTATTTATAGTTCACACATTAAGTATTATTATTCTTATAATTAATTAGTTTCTAATCAAAAATACTACGACTACACGTAAACGAATTTAGTTAATTCTTATATTATGAATGATTAGATATAATAATAAAAGTACCTTATTTCCCGATTTTACGAATCAAAATATAATCTTCTAAATGTATAATGAAGGATGGATTAAATGCATACATATAAACTAGTATAATATATATAGTATAATACTTTTTCAAATCTTTAGTACTATAGAACGGGTTCTAAAATGTTTATAATGTTCTGAGCATTTCGTATGACATTTAGTCGAAATCTCATTATAATCGGCTTCATATGAAGCACATAATAGACGAAAACTAATTATCTATCCGTTATTTTTTTATAATAAAATATTCATCTTTCGTTCTTTATCTAGACTAATATAGGGCTTAAAGGATTTTGATGATAAATTACTGACTGATAGAGAACTTTTCAATGCGTAATTATGCTACATATCATTACGCTTCTAAAGGCTAGGCAGTACTGATAAAAGCATTTTAAAATCGCTAAAATGTTTTTGTGTTTAGTAGAAAAGACGATGTGTTCTTCACAATTAATACAAATGATACATGTTCCATGAATCAAGAAAAAATCATGTAAATACGAATTAGTATTTCTTAAAATTTATACAGCACATGTACCATAAAATATTATATAGTATTATTAAACCGACGTGAAGTAACAGTGCTTGCATTGTTGCGTTTCGTTCGGTCAGTGAGAGCGCCGGAGACCCACCTCCCCTCCCCTCTCCTCTCTCCTCTCCCTTTCCCTCCCCTAACCCTTCCCTCCAAAAGATGGCAAGGCACTTGCGACTCCTCTGGTGTTGTTAGTGTCCATGGACGGTGGTGTTCACTTAACAGCAGGTGACCCACCTGTTCGTTTGCCACCTATGACATAAAAAAAAAATATATATTTTACCTTGAATTTTCTATGAATACTTTCCACCAGCCAAAATAAATAATCGTCCTTACCTGAAATAAAAGAACATATATAAAATTAGCATTAATATGTTATAACTCAGTGTCCGAAATAGGCAATATAAGATTTATTTCAATATCTTAAAAACGCCACAGACGTTGAGCAATTCTCTCATAACCCCTAGAAGAGACATGCTGTTGAACGGAGCGCACACGAACTGAGATGAACGTGGATGATAAATTCGGCAGATACGGCTTACTGAGAACTCTGCGCGAGGGGCCGGTACAAGGCATGAGATAATGCGATTATAAAGTAGAAGGTACACGGTGTTAGTGGTTGACAATACAGTGCCTAGAATTTACAAAAAGGCCTAGGTATTATTTAATACGATACAAAATCTTCTACATGAAAATATTCCTGAATGTGGCCACTTTCCCGGTGACTGTGTTGGAGTTTATCGATCTCTGATTTATATACAAACATGCAGGGTCAATATATCAATTTCTTATACAATTGTATTTTTTTTTTTTTTATCGTAGCACGGTAAAGTGACTTTACTGTGCCTGATGGTGAGCACAGTATAATCTAAAAACAATGGCGACTACCGAGAGACACACTATCCCTCACCGGTCGCCGCTGTCATGCCGGCTTGCATAAATGTCTCTTCACGTTACGCTTGAAGGACCCCATATTATAGGAAGGAGGGAACACACTGGCCGGGAGATTGTTCCACAGCTTCACGGTACGGCAGAGATAAGAAGTTGCGAACTTTTTAGTTCGTGCCCAGATAGGATTTACCGTAAAACTATGGCTCCGGAGCCCAGCGCGCGTGGTTCGGGTATGAAAAGGAGAGGAAGGTATTAAATTGAATAGCTCTTCAGAACACTCGCCATGATACAGACGGTAGAACACGCTCAGTGAGGCAATGTATCCCATTTAGACCCTTTTAAATTTACATTGCAGCAGCATTTCGAAGCGATGATGCCTTAGTTTATAGCGTGTTCGGATACAGCGTCGATGGACGTAGGTTGGAATCCTTGAAACTGAGTTCGACTCCGACTTCCGCTTAAAGAAACCATTATGATGAAACTACAGCATGGTAAGGTTTTGTCTAAGTCTGCCTGGTTCACTACCAGCATCAAGTTAATAATCTACCACAAAGCATCTGTTGGTGTGCCCCGGTAGGTGCACTCGTGAGCCAGCTCCCTCTAGCATTAGCGTCTTTACCATTTTAGAGTAGATCGTCATTTAACATCAGATGCGATTGTGGTCAAGCACTAAAACCTATACGGTGTTATTACAAAAAAGTTAAATACGTATTGAATACTTGCTTTAAAAAGGTCTCGTATTAAATGCACCGCGGTCGCTGAATGTTCGCCATCTTGCTCTTTTGTCTCGCTTTAGTTATCTTAGGTTAGACTTGTGGAAAAGCCTTGAGCCTTGAGCGAGCGCAGTGCATTTATTACGAAACCTTTTAACACCAAGTATATAATACGTCTTTTACTTTTTTGTAATAACACGGTTTAAGTATAAAAAATAAATATTCGAAGCCATAATGAATCCATTCAAGCGTCTATCAACGTTTTTATTCAAACTGACTACGCTATTGACCAAGCAAGGTCTTAACAGCTTCACCGGACACTCTATCAACATAGTTTCGAGTAAATGAATGAGTTTTAACTTTCACTGAAAAAAAGCAATTATAATGGCTCCATAGAATAATGCTAAATATCGTCTAGTCCTTATTTGTTTAATTACCGCTCTCAATTTAAAAGTATGTCGTTAAGAACCTCTAGGTGTGTTTCGGTAGCTACGCTTTAAAATCAACCTTTTGTTTAAGCATTGTGTGTTTTCATATAAGACTCAGCGTCCCTTAAAATTAGTTGAGCCTCTGGTAAAAAACTAAGCCTAACTATAATTAAATACGATAAGGACTATTCAATATTTAATATCAAATGTTGTTTTGATAACTGTATTACTAGTAATCTTATTATAAACATAAATAACAACAAATATTCCAATCTACCGTAAAAAATTGAAAACAATCAATTTACTTTGTATCGACTTTCATGTAACTTACCTCATGTAGATTAACATTTATATAGGCATGAAAGAGATAGATACACACTATTCGATTGCCAAGTTACTACCGCGCATCAGCAGTTAATGAGTACTTCATGAGTGAGTCGATATCAAGAATACAAATAGTAGATAATCTGGATCCGTCTCCTACGTTGCTTACTACTACATTAAAACCCAAATAATTGTAAAATAACTCAAATACCTTTGGTCAACAATATTTATTATACAGGCAGCATTACGTTGGTAATAAGAACTAATGTTTTAAATGTGTGAGCGACTTTGTTCGTTTGTTACGCTTGCAAGCCTTAACTCAGCTGATCAACTTGAAATCTTGTATATATATTACCAGGGATACAAAAAAGAACATATCTTTCATCCAGAAGAAAATTACTGTTGCCCAAGAATAGAAAGCCACACACAAAAGCTAATCTACTATAATACAAATAAAAAGAATGGAGCGTATCCTCAAATAACATTTTGATATCGGTTTCATTAAAATCGGTTCACTCTATCATACATTATAGTAATGTAATTGACGACGCGACTTATGTACGAGAGAAAAGTAGGTAACTAAATGGACTTCATACATTCAGATGATTTTATTAGACACTGTTTTTTTTTAACATTAGGTTCAACGCGGACGGAGTGCGGGCACAGCTAGTAAAATTATAAATCTGATGACTTATAAATTTTTTTTTTTCATTATAGGAACAGGTGGGTCACCTGATGTTAAGTGATCACCACCGTCCATAGACTCCAAGCAACACCAGAGGTGTAGCAAGTGCGTTGCTAGCCTATGTTGGTGGGGAAGGGGGAAGAGGAAGGGAGAGGGTGGAAAGGGAGGAGGGGAGGTTGGCCTTCGGCGCTCTCACTGACCGAACGAAACGCAACAACGCAAGCACTGTTACTTCACGCCAGTTTTCTGTGAGAGGGTGGTACTACCCTGGACGAGCCGAACCACTCATGCTGAAACCAGTTATAGCTTCAGCGTAGCTCTACCACCTTCTATTATATTATATAATACGAAATACGTTTAGTTGATTTGGACGGGTTAATCTCTGGAACTGCCAGTTAGATTTGAAAAATTATATAAATGCATTTTTTTGTAAATTTATTTAGGACGATTATACAATAGTGAACAGCACACTACGGGTTTTAAGAACGCATAATTAGCATGCAAAATGTAGTTCGGAAATACGCTAAGTGTGAAAATAGTAGTAACACGAGTAGGTTTTGTGTTACGGTGAGGGATTTTTCTGGTAGTGGGCGGTGAAAATTAAAGCGATTTAAACCGCTGGATATATCTAAGTCTAATAACGAATAAAAGCAATAAAACGCTACAGCGTTTAACTCACTACGTTTAGAATCATCGTTTTAATAATAAAAATGTTTAGTGCGATGATACAACATCCTGAGCGTTCCGCGGTTAGCTGTAAGTTCGTCTGTACGTGTCCCGTCCTCCCTTTGACGTACGTGGGATGATTTTTTGATTTCTTGAAAACTGATTCTTACTTACCCAAAAACGGATGACCGCAAAAATGTGCTAACAAATCTTTAATATCATATTCGTCAAAAATATATATACTTATTTTGGTGTTTTTAATTCTCTATACAAACCATTTGTGATGCCGAATCAATAGTGTTCTCAAGAAATATTTTTAATGAGTTCATTTCAAAGATTCCATAAATATGAATCTAGTTTTCTAAATTAAGAAACTTAAATACACAGTTTAAATAACAAGCCTTCAAATTCTATTATTTTAATACAATAATTAACTGAGACAAAGTTGTATACCTATATTTCTTGAAATTTTTAAGAAAATATAATGTTCAATATTATTGTCTACTATTACATTGTAATAAATACATATTATATTGTACACTATATATATAAATCTAATTAAACTATCTGTTATTCGTCCAAGTTAAAGCCAGAAACGATTGAATAGAGATTGAGGTGACTTTTTTCTACCTTTAAATCATACCATTAAACTCTCTATAGTAACTAAGCTATTGCGATAAAATGTAACAAGGGTAATTTAATTTTGGTGAAACGGGTTGCAGGGTTAAGTGGTAATTACAATAATAGAAATAAAAGAAAGCTAACAACTTCACCTAATAAAACTGTTTTCACCCGAATTTCGCCAGAACAAAGCCGTAGATGTCATTTATGTGGCAAAACGATACGCTGATAACAAAAATTGATTATCAATTCGTAGAAGCTTAAGAACAACGATCATAATTGTAACTATACAAAATGACTTTAAGGAGAGAATTTCTTTACAAAAAAAAAGAAACACCGACAATAACAAAGGCACACTGTAGAAATCGTTTACAAACACCCAAACAAAATATACACACAAATTACAGTGACTTTAAATTGTCAAAATAGCGTCGCAACAGCTTTCCATTTTACGTTTTACTTGCGTTTGAAATTAAACCAATATAACTGCGGAACCAGCCGTTTATGAACGTTGTTCAAATTAGACGTTTTCTATAATTAGTGATGCATACCGTTGCTGTATTTCTGTTTTAAATTATAGTACAAACATACCATATATTGAGCCCCGAGCGGCTAAGACAATACGTTCCCATTGGGATATGTTAAAACTGTGTTATGCTTTAGTGTTACCAGCAATACATACCAGCAAACATTTCCCTAAATTATAGTAAAAAAAATAAAGATTTGAAATTCTCTAGGTATTTTCTAGGTAGGTCTTGTTTTAACAATTGTTTGTTCATGGAATTATGTGAATATATCTTGTCATTCGGTTTTTATTCCATAATATATTTCGTTGCGTCTTAACTGTAAACGAAATAACTACTTTGAAAAAAAAAAGGAATCGAATCTTCGATTGTAACTACCAGACATTTTTATGATTGTTTCGTATCTTCTTTTACTTTTCTGTAAACAGTTGTAATTTAGAAACGGATAATAATTTCCAAAGTATTGTTAAATCGTAAATTATTAATAATTTCTATAATACAGTGGGAGCACCTTCCTTTTTATGTATTAGTTTGCAATAATAGGGACACTGGGAACAACGTTTACTAAAGCTTATTGTATTTTATTGCAATTAAAACGAATATGTAACAATTACTACAATATTTAACTGTGTAAACAAATCATGTAAGATTATACTTTGATCCTACTTTCTGTTTGCTGTCCTGTAAATTAAAAAGAGAGAAGATAAAATAACAAGCTTTCAATTACTAAACCCAACTGAGCAATTCTTTTACTAATATAACTAAAAAAAACTTTCAGTATTTTAGCAGTCGCCTTTGCTGTGTTTTTTTATTAATAATTCTATGCATCTTTGATAATAAAATAATATGAAAAGGGATGATATCATAAAGTCGGGCATGTTACAGGTATAAGTTATTTTCTTACATTAATATTAGTGAGGTTCTCCAAAAATGCGGGTTTTTTTTTCGAACTGACTACGCTATTGACCTAACAAGGTATTAACAGCTTCACCGGACTAATAAGGCGAGCGCCTAAGGTACTCAGCCAATTTTATTTCACAACTAGCTCAAGGGTGCAAAGAACACCTCGGCTTGGGCTGATTCATGACTCATGCATCAAAAATTCGGGAATAAACACAAATATTATAAAAAAACGGGTTTTTAGAAAAAGTAATCATTTGAGTTCTCCCGCTTATTATTAAGGTGATTTTATCTTGTATACAAAAAAAATAAAAAATTACAGCAATGGTGATTGTGGTAAAATTAAATTCTAAAACTGGCAGCCCCAAATATCCCGGCACATCCCGGCTTGAATATTCGGTTACAACGTCCAGGTGTTAATGGCTGGGCAAACATTCCCTGCTACTGGTACTACTGACCTTACCATATTTATGGCTTAAAAAATATGTGTGACCCTTTTGTGTTGCTTCTTAGAGAAGATTTTTTTATTATATTTTAAAATGCGTTATAAAAATATAAACCCTTTGACCGCCGCTGAGATGATAGCATTTATTTGCTGACAGTGAATTAAATATTATGGAATATGTTAGCAATATATGGTACGAGCATACCTAATCATAGTTCAAAATTGAAACCAAATGTTGTCATCGGTTAAATTAAAATAAGTTACATATTAATATAGTATTGATTTATTTAAGTACTAAATTTTTTACTCGGTTTCCTAAGTGATCATTGAAGATCTCGCCTTTCTGACGAGTTCTGAAATAATACTCCACGTGTAGTAAGGTACATTTCTATACCAAACCGTCGTAGACTATAATAAACTTTTTAAGCGACTTTGAAAAAGGAGGAGGTTACTATGTTCTGTTGTATGCTTTTTAATTATTTTTATTTTTTATATCATAGGAGGCAAACGAACAGGTGGGTCACCTGATGTTAAGTGATCACCATCGTCCATAGACACTAGCAACACCAGGGGAATCGCAAGTGCGTTACCAGCCTGTTTATGAGGGAGGGGTAGGGAAATCTCCTACCCCTCCTACCCCCTAGCACCCGTGACTGGGCCCGGTCGTGGGTATTCGGGGGTTCCGTCCCTTTTAAGTTCCTGAGATTACCCTTCACAAACTCACAAAGTTTACGTCTTTATAATATTAGTATATAGATTATAGCCCCTGCCCGCGACTTCGTCCGCGTAGTAATAGTTACTACTCTGGGCTAACAATGACACACAGCAGAAGCTCTCAAAAAGAAATAAACATCTCGATTTTGAAACATTTTTCATCTGTGCTCCGCTCCTATTGGCCTTAGCGTGATGATATATAACACTGAAAGAATTATTCAAATTGGACCAGTAGTTCCTGAGATTACCCCTTACAACGTCACAAACTCACAAACCCACAAACTGTACCTCTTTATAATATTAGTATAGATATATATTATATAGATAGTATATAAAGATACCTGTATACTACGTTGATGTTCATTCTTCAGCAAATCGATACACCCCCACACAAGACCCTGTGCATTATATCCGAACTAATAGCGTGAATTGGTGAGCAAGCATTCGCCCCCGACTTTTTCAAGAAAACAATTAACACTGATATATCTCTTCGGATGGAATCCAAGATCTGTTGAAAGGTGTAACGTGAAATTTCTGAGACGGAGTAATATTAAGAAAGATATTTGTCTACACGTGGGCTGAATAGGAGTTGAGATTATAAAAGAAGATTGTACTGGTGTTAAAAGAAAAAAAAGTAATGTACGTAAAAAAACATTCATTAATAACACTAAACATTCTATAGAAATATGAAATTATGGACATACGGCTAAGTATTATTATGTACATACTAGGCGATTCCCACCCGCTTCATTGGACATTAAAAAATTGCAAAATATTAATCGAATTCAAACAATAACTAGTCTAGAAAATTCTCTAAGAAAACTTTCGCGTTCAAGAGTAAACCTCAGAGAGTTTGTATTTTTATTATATATATATATATATATATATACGGTTCGCAAAACAACGTTTATCGCGAGGAACCGGCAAGAAACTCGATGCGGTTTATCTTTTCATCAAACATAATATAAAAACACATTGCATATTTTTACGAACATACATATATATATATATATATATATATATATACATATAACAAGACATTTATATTATAATTCACTCAAAATAACATAAGCAGTATAAATTATTGATGTACGTTTATGCTTCAAATTATACTTCTTGGAATGCTATTTTTGTCAATGTCAAAACAATACATAGAGCTATGAATCCATAGATAGATTTCCATGCCTAATGAAAGAAGAAAGGAATAAAAAAAGGAATAGCCAAAATCTCGAAACACGCGCACCACGCATGCGTCACGAGAGGCAAAGGCGACGCGAGGAATTCCGAGCAGGCCGAATTCGAGTTGTCGGCTCGCAGAGCCTGTCGACGCCATCTGGACGATAGGGATGTTTATGCGAATATCGATGATTTCATATTTTGGTATAACAACAATAATAAATCTATACTTAAAAACGATAGTCGATACATCTAAGATTGAAATAATCTAACACTGTGTACCTAATGAAAGTTGAAACACCTACGTTTGAAGATAAAGCTCCTTTAGCCCCGTTGTTATATTAAGCTCGACGAAAGGAAAATGAGGCAACATGTATATATGTAACACCTATGTAGTTTAACGTGTTAGAGAAAAAAATAGATTAGATGATCGTATATATGAATATTCTATAACGTTTTAAGGTTTCCTTTCTACCGCATGTTAACTGTACACATGTTATTTCTTTAATACAAGGTTTTTATGCTCCCACTTTATCGAACCTCTACACTAGGTGAAACCAAAATATATTTTACTGGTATTCAGTTGTATGTTGTCATTTAAAGTTGAGGAAGTTGCGCACAGAAGTAATTTTATCATAAAACTCATTCTTATAAGATATATGGGATCAAAAACCATATTACAACAAACTTATTTAAACTATGTTTTAATTAAAAACGCAGATCTTTAATGATTTTTATGTATAAGTAATATTACTTGGCCGATCAACGTACTTATGGCGTTCTTAAAAAAAACCTATTTAAACCTATCATCATTCAAAGATGATGATATAAACTCACTAGATAAATAAGAAAAGTAAAAACGTTTAGGTACAAAATTTCATATAAATAGTTAAAGTACGTTTTCGAAAATTTGATTAGAAACAAAGATATACAAATGTTATACAAGAATCGTACATTTAATATTGTTAAATAGAAAACATGTATGTAATTCGTGCATTTAAAGTAAGATTTCTCTTGCACGATGGATATCAAAGATTTAAAATATATTAAGACAATGAACAAAAATAAAAAAATACCCGAATTAAAAAAAACTGTTTGTCCAGTTTCCATATATTGTAACTTTAACAACAGATTACAATCTTTAATCTAAAACTTTCGTGGCGATACACATAGAGCAATTCATTTACCAACAATAAAAATTACAGAATGTACGAATCAGTGAAAGTAGACACGTGAACTGAAATCAATCACTTTCAATTTCAAAATAACGATAAAACGATCAACCACGAATTCCCAACACTAGGCAAAAGCGCGGCAACATCGCCATCGACTCTCCCATTCACTCTCCTTACAGACAATTCTTCCATCCTTTTCTCGGGCGACTACCTTATTTAAATAAAAGTGAACTTGATTTCGAATCCTTTTCAGTTGAAATTTAACCCTTAACACTACCGTTTTAAGGTCACTTAAAGTTGTTCAAACGGGAAAAAGCGAAAAAAGCTGCGGAGGCAGGTTATCCCTCTCGCCAAAGGACTCTGGTGGAAAACACTTGACTTAGAATGAGTTTTGACCGGATATATGATATAGGTCATTGTTCAATTAACTGTAATAAAATAAATAAAAATTCTAATTCAAAAAAACATATGCAATAGTTTTTTCTATTATTTACTAGCAACCGCTCTCGACATCGTTTGCATTAAATTACAATATAAAAAATATTAACAATAAAATATACCTTAGCGCAATCTAATGGGGAGGTGTAGAAAAGTGGATGGCATAAATATATTCTCTATAAAAAAAAGTGTGCCAATTTTACGGTCATCAGTCATACACTGATCAAGTTTATATATTTCAGATAGTGTACCATCGTTTATAACTGTAACCATAAGTCCATACCATTTTTTTCGTAAAACACAGAAAAAGGCTTTAATAAATAATAAAAAATGACTTTCGTATCTCGAGGTTTAAATTCAATAAAAAATATATGTGGTCACATACATACGCTTCGACAAAAAATTAAACTGAATAACAAAGATTGTAAATGAAATTAATGTTGTTCAATGTATCCGAATACGGCTTTTGACAGATTGATGACAAATGACAGTTGATCGTTTCTAGTTATGCCAGTTGTATTAATGCGCCTCGGTATGTTTCAATTATTATCGATTAAATTTTGCAATCATTATTACAACTCATTCAGGTATAAAGTAAAAGGAATTATAATAATCGAAGTACTGTCTATTTATTTAGCTGATATATTGTCGTGGTGAATTTAATCTAATAATAATTCAAGCCTTTAAAATCCCATTGCTGGGCTAAAGGTCTCTTTCCACGAGAAGTGATGAACGTAATCACCACGCCAATTTCACTCGCATTAGAGATTTCAAGTCCCAAGAAATTCATAGTTCTATATCTTTCCCACGTACATACAGTACACTATAACTTTATAATTTATTCCATTGTAATTAATAAACATAATTTTGAGCCTCAGAAATGCATCATTATATTGCATTATTATGCATGATACGCATATTCATTAACAAAATCATACGTAGCCAGCTGTGGCACGCGTACCATAGATTCGCTGCCACTGTGATAACATACTATATCCCTTGTTAAAAAACTCGAATTAGTTAAAGTTAGAAAAAAAATGTGACACTCGAATTCTGAGGCATGTATTTGTTTATAAATTTTTATATCTGGTAGTCAAATGAACATATGAACTCGAGTTGGTCGCATCAATGTTCGGACGTGGTTGAATTTTATATTATGTGTACTGAATGAAGATGGAGTTAGGTACATTAAAATGTTGACGATGGGAAATGCGAGTTATTATGCTCTTCTTTGCATAGTGTTGGTGACTTATCTAAATATTCATTAGACAGTTAATGTCGAACATTCTTTTGTTTTATATTTACAAGTCAGAAGTTATTTTCTATGGTCGTTGTTTAAAAATTGCTTTCAGCAATAAGAGTACCAATAAAATTATTAAAGAAAGAAATATTTTTGGTGAATTGTCCTTTTATTTTTAAAGGTTGCTTTCCTAACAACTTTAATATCACCTTTAAAACGCCGGAATCTTCTGAATCATAATATACAACCACTTAATATTTTCATAGAATATGTGTGATTACAGTGTACATTAAAAAATAATATAAGAGATCTCCCAAACCTTACAGTAAAAAAAACAAAAACCGACAAATCATTAATCGATTTCGCGTTAGGGTTCCCAAAGTAAATTAAAGGAAACCAAACATTTTGCAAATATTTCATTGTGGAAATCCAACTCAGACTTAACTTAACCTAACTCTCATATGTACTAATTCAAATTTTATTTACGGGCAATTATTACAGTTCAAATAGTATATATGAATTTATATTTAATACTAAGAAACAATACGCAGATAATCCAGAATTGTATGATATATTGACTCATTTTTCTTTCTAAACTCAATTTCCTTATTAAATAAACGCAATGCGCGGCTATCTTGAACGATTTATACTGAAGTGTGGGTAATCCCACTCTATCACGATGTAAATGAAAGAGAGAGACTGTGACATATAGTCTTTGATACAGTAGCGCTATGAAAAATTACTAGTGGTTCAATATAAAGCAAGTTAAACATTGCTTAAGCATAATTCACGCACACCCACTCACAAGAGCTGAGCCGACGTGGAACAAATGGATATTAATCCTTCAACTTGTGTCGAATAAGTTCAAGGTAAAACTGTTATGTTATATATAACCTTATATTTAATCAAACTTTACCAAATAGTTTTGAGCAAAGAGAAACGTAGACTTACATAAATGTATGAATATTCCTCAAATTCGTTCGAAAAGTTTTTCTTAAATAATTGCTCTACCTTCTAATACAGTGATAATACAGCTACTTAGGTGAGGTTTGTTTTAGAAAATTAAATTAAATTTTCTATGACAATTATTTTTTCATACATCATTTGTTACAGTCACTAGATGCGCATCCTTTAAGCCTAATTTGGTACTATTTTTTAAACTTCAAACACGGCGCTGATAAAATGGTGGCTCACTTAATAGAACTGTCTTTTTAGAGAGTTTTTATGGTAAGTAAACATGTTTAAGTTTTTTATTTATACACGTATGCACAATAATCAAATATTATCACGTAATATGCTATTAATGTTTACTAGTATTATAAGGGTGAATATGAGTTTGTTTTTTGTACTTTCATGTCTTAACCACTCAACCGTTAATTATAAAATTTTGCATACACAGTCAAGGGATATACATATTGGAAAGAAAAAGGGTACATTTTACCTGCAAAATGTACTTTTACTCTCGAAGGGTAGGTAAGATTTAAATAATTGCAAGCAAAGCCGCAAGCAATAGCTAATATTACATAATGTATATATTTTTTTACGTCATAACAGGCAAACGAACAGGTGTGTTACCTGATGTTAAGTTATCACCACCGTCCATAGACACTAACAACACCAGAGGCGTCGAAATTGCAGTGCCAGCCTGTGTTTGGGAGACAGAGAAGGAAGGGGGAGAGGAGACGAGAGGGGAGGTGGACCTCCGACGCTCTCACTGGCCGAACAAAACGTAACAATGCAAGCATTGTTACTCCACGTCAGTTTTCTATGAGAGGGTGATAATATTCCGAGCGATCCGACCCATTCATGCTGAAACCTATAATAGCTTCAGCGTGGCTCTATCACCTATCGATATAAGTTTAGATTTTTAAACGGTGATGGCTCAGTTGATAGCTAGTTCATACATCGCGTCGATCGACGTAGTTTCGAGCCTTCGGTCAAGGGAAACATCATAATGAATGTATAGCATGGTAGTAAGGCTTTTTCTAAGTCCGCCTGACTACCTACCACTGACGAGTAGACCACTGTCTCCAAGTACCTGTTGGTGTTTTCCCGCAGCTACTCTTAAGAGCCTGTCCCTTCTAGATTTAGCATGTTTACCATCTTAGAACACGTAATCATTTATCATCGGAAGGAACTGTGGTCAAAACATAAAAGCTATAAAGTAAAGAGTAACGTAAGTTTATGAACTTCTAAAACATCGTGAATAGTATCATATATATTCTATTTATTATTTTATAATATACATATATGTGGTATCGAATCGAAAGAAGTAAGGTTCGCCATTGATGGACACGTCAAGAAGGCTCAAGAAAATACGTGGTATGAAGAGATAACGCAATGGAATCTGTAGAAATAATCTTTAATTCGTTTTTGCAGCAGTTTACAAATATTGGTTTTAACGTAATCTTTTTTCACACAACATCTCGAAACACAATAGTCATTCCCCTTTAATTTTTTAATAAAACTACTGGATGCATGCCATTTGAGCCATCCTTCACTGTAGTAAAAAATAAAAACAAATATATATATTTTAAAAAATTAAACATGTTTATAATACATTTATCCATTCCCACATATAAATGGTAAGTTCATTTTTTTACTCGAGTAATATTCCTCTACAAATTTAGTAAAATTGTTTTTGCTTCATATCACAAGTTATTTGATTTCCTTGTTTCACCAGCGAATCCAAGTCGTGAAAAGTTAAAACTGTAACCAAACACTAGACTGTGGTCGTGCTTGTAAACGATTCGTCGCCTGAGTGTAACTTAACTCGGTGTTAGTAGGTTAAGAGAGCTTGAGAGAGAGAGAACACTAACTGCTAACTACAACGGAACGGAGTGTAATTTCAGTCCACTCCATTTATAATTTATATTTATTACATATGAACAGTACAACGAAATCAAATAATATATCCACTGACCTTAATTATCATTTTCTTATCGAGTGTTAAACTGCGATTTATGACTCGCATAACTATTTTATATTATTGAATATTTAGCGGTTATCTTAAGTGGCAACACTGGGTAAGGTTTAACCGTTAAATCAAGTACGTACTATCTAATGTTTCGAAAAGCGCCATCAATCGACGGTCGGTCGGTCCGCGAAATGCCGCAATTAAAATCGAGTTCTGAGTTATTTGGCGTTAGAACAGATAGTCAAGTATACACGGTTCAATATTAATAAATAGTCTGTATACTGGTTATAATCTATAGATTTGTATATAAAATTCCGGTATGCGTATGTTTGTAACGCTTGAGCAATTATGTTTTTGTTTTCGTAGCTAAAGTTGCATACGGTGGCGCTGTTGTTGAAATCAAGACTTTTTTATTCGACTGTTGTTTTGTTAGTGTTGTATATAAAAATTACCCTGCCAAACATTTTCCCAATTTTTTTTTTCTTCTTTATAAAGAAAGAAATTTGCTGAGGTAAATAGTACAAATTAAAAATTTCATAGATTTTTTGCCCACAAAGACTCGGAAGAGATTTAGAAATTTATTGCGCAATATTGAACAAAATGTTTCTTTTTTCAGTTCTCTTTAAATATTAAAATATTAAAAAGTAATTCACATTTTAATGAAACTTATCTATCTATACTATATAATATTATAAAGCTGAAGAGTTTGTTTGCTTGAACGCGCTAATCTCAGGAACTACTGGATCATTTGAAAAATTATTTCAGTGTTAAATAGCTCATTTATCGAGGACGGCTATAAGCTATATAATGCATAATGCTAATACCAATAGGAACGGATTACCAATGAGGCATGTTTTTTTTTATCACCTGATGTTAAGTGATCTCCACCGCCCATAGACACTTGCAGCACCAAGTCGCAATTGCCTTGACAACCTGTGTTTGGGAATGGGGGAGGGGAAGGATTTAGGAGGTGGGTTATCCGGCTCTATCATTGACCGAACGAAACGCAACAATGCAAGCACTGTTACTTGACATCGGTTTTCTGCGAGTGTGGTATTACCCTACCCATTGGTAAGACCAATGAATGTTTCAAAATCGTTTTTTCCTTTTGGTAGCTTCCGCTGCGTGTTAGCGTTAACTCAAGTAACTATTCCACGTGGGCGAAGACGCGGCCAGTAGCTAGTATTATAGAGTTTTGTAGGGTAATTTAATAATAATATAACGTCTAACTTACATTTAAAAGCTAAATTAACATTTAAACAACAAAAATAAATATAGAGACGCATACTTTTCCCTTAATACCAGTCCACCGCCCACTTATATTTTCAAGCGGAGTTGTTATTAACTTAGAAGTCACTCGAGCAAAGGCTTTGAAGAATTCGATATTGAAATATCTAAGTAACCGCTTTCTAACAAACGATTATTTATACATCTAGAACTTGTTTCGCAAAATGGGTCCGACTTGTGATAAGCTATGAAAGCGTCGGTTCGAGTAACTGTTTTTACGACTATTCAGAGTTACATAAAATTCTTATTGCCTTCATCGGTTATATAATTATAAATAGCCGTGGCGTTTAACAGTTGAGTTTAGGTTATTTCTCAGAAAGCATGCGTTAATTACGCGTGGAGTTTGGAGATGTGAATTGAATGTGACACAATTTTTGTATATATTAAAATCCATAAATACATGTAAAGTTGTTTAGAATTGATATTTCGAAATGTAATGTAATAGTAACTGTAACAAAATGTACCAAATATAAATAGTACCAAAATAAGACTAAAAACAATAAAGAAACTTGTATTTTCTTGAAAAAATCTAACGCGTTTTTACTCAGAATACAAAGTCTCGTGTGAGATTTGGGGAAGGAGAAGGATCGAAGCAAATCTTACGACATCGCACCAGGGAAATAGAGGGGGTTAAAAATCCTCAAAAATGACTTACGTATGTAATGGACGATCCCTCATCTAATGTAAGTATGTTAACATATTCAGTCGTGTTATAATTACATGTACTCCAGCCAGGCCAATAGCGTAGTTCGAAAAAAAAAGTTACAATTATATAAAAGTGTAAACAAAAGTATTCACTGCGCGGACGAGCGAATAGACAAAAAAAGACGGTCTCAAGGTTCTCCCAAAAAATTTTAAAGCCCGGTCAAATCGAAGCCTTAGCATGGTGAATCCATTCGACTGTGAATTTTCAGTACAACGCGTCCGTACCTTTTCGATGTGCGCTCTTGGTATCACGTTACTGTCGTACACTGCTGGCTCTTGATATTTGGAATGTGTTAAAGAAAATAAAACCTCATAAATTCTTAATACTACAATTATATACGCTTATGTACTATCAAGGTATTATAATATATTTTGTATATTAATGTAATATATTTGAACGATGATTTTTGCTTGTATGGTCATTAAAAATATTTATTTTTTATTTGCCTGAAGTAATTATTGAAAAAATGATTATGAACGAGCTAAAATTAGAGCTCGTAGAAAGGAGTGGATATGAGAAACAAATAATTTTTTTCTGAAGGAACATGCGTTAAAAAGTATGACATTACATATTTTTATTTTTAGACTAAAAGAACGCCATTGGGTTTTAACTAACAAAAATATAACATACCCCAATTCCGCTGCCAGTGTTTTTTTTTTCTCGAACTGACTACGCTATTGGCCTTTTTGGAGGCCTCTACAGCTTCACCGGACTACTAGCTGCCAGTGGTTGTGTTGAGGATCTTATGTAAGATTTACTCCATGCAAAAAAGTGTTCTAAGATCTTGGCAATAGATATCCAAAATGGAAATCGTAGCTAGTCCGCTGGGTATAAAATAACGTCCAATAGGTGGTAGCCACGCTATTATTAAGTACGTTTTCCTTTACAGAAAGCTCAATTTCTATACCGTCGTCACTCTAAAACGAGAGTTAAAAAGCCTACAGAAATAATAATAATTTAGTTGTTATAAATAAACATATAAAATAGTATACTAAAACATTTATAACAACTATATAGTTAAACCGTAGGAAAATTGTAGAAATATTTACATTTCTAGTACGTTATATTTAATATTTAACACGACTTCTAACGTTTTCCCTTGCGATATTGTCAGGCGGGAATATTATTTGTAAATTACGACTCCAGTCGCCTTGCCATCCGCTTCGAGCTTAACAAACGGACATGCAGTTCATACAATATACGTTCTTAGTATAGATAAATATCCGTTTTAGTATTTACATTGAAACGTTTTGCATAAAGAGGATGGATTGATTGATGCTGTGTCAACGGCTTTGATTTATTGCGTTATTTTGAAAGAAACCTGAAGGAAAATTTAAAATTATCATATTTTTATTGAAAGTAAATCAAACGTAATTTTAAACTTACCATACTATAATTTATGAATCGATCAACGTTAAGCTCGAATAATTCAATGAATCGGAGCTTTGGAGAAAGGAAAAGATCATAACAAAGACATAGCATACTTATAAGGCTTTTTCTAACAGTTGCCTGGCTATTTACCACACTCAAGTTGAAGATCTGACTCCAAACATTCCTAGATATATTCCGGAAGTTGTACTTGAGCGCTAGTCCTTTCCTATATTTAGAATATTAGCATACTAAGGCACATGCATTTTTTAATATCGTTGAGACATTTTTCAAATGCTAAAAGGTTTTTTTTTTTTTTTATATAAGCAATCTTATATTTATTATAACTCTAATTAGTTATCATTTATATAAACTAGCTTCTACCTGCGACTTCGTTTGCGTGGAATAATTACTTTGGGCTAACACGAAGCAGAAGCTCTCAAAAGGAAAAAAAAACAATTTGAAACATTCTTCGTTGGTCTTAACGTGATAATATATAGCCTACAGCCGTCATCGACAAATGAGCTAGCTATCAAACACTGATTTTTTCAATTCGGACTAGTAGTTCCTGAGATTAGCGAGTTCAAGCGAACAAACTCTTCAGCTTTATAATATTAGTATAGAGTTATAAGATACAGTAGAGTTATAAGTACTCTCTGTATATTATCAAATTGACAAAGATATAACAAACATTCAATATGTTTGTTATAAACATACTGTACACTAATACTTTTAATTAATTCAAAAAGTTTACTTTTAATTTGGCCCACAATAGACATAACAGTCGCTTAGAATAAAAGATTTGGGACCAAATTAAATTATGCACAAAAAAATCTTATATCGAGTTCGCATAAAAAATTCATTCATCTCTTTATATATATAAAAGTAAAGTTTGTTTGTTTGTATCAGGACAACGAAAATAGTGGTCCAATAGTTTAAAATATCTAAGTTACGTTGGAAAAAAAATCCTAATTTAAACAACAGCTTCACTTACAGTGAGCTGAGAACCATTCAACTGACTTTATAAGTGATAAAAAAACATCAAAATTTACAAAACCATTGAGAGAAAATATTTATAAAAAAACAATTACTGGAATAAATAATTATAACAAGACTCCGGCAAAGATCATGGTAATGCAAAAACAGGCACAGATGTTTGCTTCGTGAATTAACCTTCATTTATATCACTTAGTCAATCGTGAGCTGGTTTGTTCAACAGGATTACTTAAAGTGGATACCATCACAATAACGTTTTACATTCCGAGTTTTTTAACATTACTAGTAATTAAATTTACATAAACTCTTAAAAGTATTCCAGGTTCAAAAAGTTCTGTGTAAAAATTTCTTTCCGCGTTTTTGGAATAAAAACTTCTTTTGAGCGATTTTCTAATGAACGATCACGTTCGGATTGTTAACGTTGTTTCGGGTTTACTCGGCTTCATTCGACATCAAGCGCGCTCGCGTCAGGTCGGTGATACACTGCCTCTGGCTCCCAGGGAGTTTGAGGACTTGTCCCTTGTCCTTCTCTTGAGAAGGGAGGGTCGGGAGGAGGCGAAGGAACGATGGAGGCGGGACCTGGCGGACGAGCGGTATGGACGTTACACTACTGACGTCATCCGCCCGGTCCTGCCGGTTTGGATAGGGAGACGTTGGGGCTCCCTGTCGTTCAGACTGGTGCAGGTACTCACCGGGCATGGTTGCTTCGGGTGGTACTTGCACCAGATCGCTCGTAGGGAGCCAACCGCCGCATGCCATGAATGCGGCGCTGCTTAGGATACCTCGCAGCACACCCTGTCTGAGTGTGCTGCGTGGGAGGGACAGCGCCGCATTCTGACTGCGGCGGTAGGGCTGGATTTGTCGCTGCCGAGTGTGGTTTCGGCCATGCTCGGCAGCGAAGAGGCATGGATTGCGATGGCCACCTTCTGCGAGGACGTCATCTCGCCGAAGGAGGCGGCGGAGAGGGTCCGCAGAGATGACCCTCTGAGTGGCCGTCTCCGCCAACGGAGGACCGGAGGGAGGAGGTGGCAATTTGCCCTTCTTCTCCCACCACCATAGCCGGGCCTGAGGGGGTGGGCGGGGGGCCCCATCTCCTCATTGCACGGGTCCGGTGGGCGAGGAGAGGCAGCTGGTGTGTACCCAGTATGTCTCCCTATAAGGATGGAGCCCGGCGGCCACCTCCCGCCGGGCGGACTGCTGGGGCGGCTATCTAAGGGGAATAGCTTAGTTCGATCCTTTGCCGCCCCAACAATACGGTTGGACGGTACACCGTGGGGTTTTAGTCTGTGCGAGTCGGACATAACCCATCCTCTCCCCCGAGAGGATAGCGTATCCATAAGGGATTTCCCCACGTAAATAAAAAAATAAAATAAAGTAAAAGGTGACACACTGAACCATCTGTACTCTATACCAGTAATCATCAATCAACGGTTTTCATTTCTATCCTGTGGTGAGTTCACACATATATATTTTCTCATATTCGTTCGAATGCTACAATTTAACATGTAGACAGATGACTTTTAATAATGCTAACGGTTTTACTAGGATGAATTCCTCGCCGAATTTTTGTTGTTTACTCCCCATGTTCCATTGTATTTTTTATACCTATAGTTGTGCACAGCGGATTCGAACATGTTGAACGGTAAGTCATCTTTACCACGCAGAATTTAAGGTAACGCAGGTAAGCTTAAACAAATACCAAATAAAATTCGCCAGAGTCACGTAACATGATAAGGCGCCATACTTGTCGGGTGGCAAACCCGCCCTCGACCCCCGATACCTCGCACCCCGTCATACAACCCGCAAACCGGCAAAATTAGTTCGTTTTCGCTCAGCGTTATTTATGATCTACATTTATATGGTAAATATACCGATCCTAAGGATTATGGTATGATGTTAGATATACTTTTCTCAATAAAACCTATTGCGATATTGAAAGGGGAAGTTTATCCATCCGATATGAGTTTATTCATGGAAACACTACTTATAGGATTTTCATAAAACTTGTCAATAAAATAGCTTGTACAGCAGAAAAGCACATAGACTATAATTTATAAATATGTTGTTTAAATTGGGGAAAAAAAACGCTAAATATTAAGTTGCAAAAAATCTAAGAGCTGTCATGGAATCACTGCGTACATTGCATAAATCGTTAGAGTTATATAGAGATAATATATGGTGTATTTATAAATAAAAATGCAAATACAAACGAAGTCATAGTCGGTTACTAGTAGCCTATAAAATGCACTTTCACAAATCTTTCTGGTAGATGTAAATCTGTTCGCGTTCAAATATTATAAACCATATAATCCTAAGAGAGCTTCAAAATATACAGCTCGCATAAACAAAGATGGGATATTATTGTCTATTCCCCGTGTCTTTTAGAGAGGAAGCTTCTGACCATCAGTAGGACAAATTACCTGTCATAAGATACGATAAAGCTTGAAAACGGTAAAATGATCAACGTAAATGCTGAATATTAACGAAACACCAAATCACTCCACTGAATGAGAAACGATCCCTACAGGCGAAATGTCTATAACAAACTCCAAACGCTACTACTTCCGTAAATGATGGAATGATGGAACCTTGCACAGCTTCTACCACTTTTCAGTATATTTAATACCCTTACAGTTAGAAGCCGCGAGTGACGCTTATAAAAGCGCGTATCCATTACGCGACAGTTATTGGTAATCTCTCACCTCGCTCGATCAATCGCCTAAAGCAAACATAAACACTTCTTCCAGATAAATTATTATTCGTATCATGTTATTCATTCGAGTTCCTTGTATATCGAGTTTCTTTGAAAAATCAAATGGAAAGAATAAGTAAATAAATATTATTCTTTGTTTTAAATATAGTTAAATATGAGTCTTCCAGCTATCGTTTGCTTGTAGTCTTAGTATATTTTCATTATAATAGTTTACGTTAAAATTATTTCCATTTAATCATTCAAATCTACCTCCAAATTACACGTTTCAAATGCGTAAATATTGGCTTTCAAATATCAAATTTAAATATGATTACGCATATGATGACGCAACCAAACTTTCTAAAAAACGACTGCAGTGCCTAGCTATGTATATCTTTACATAGTATAAAATGAAGTCGCTTCCGCTGTCTATTCCCTTAGATCTTTTAAACTATTCATCTGATTTTAATACGGTTTACAGCAATAGATAGAGTGATTCAAGAGGAATGTTTTTATATAATACATATATATTATAGTACAGAAAAACCGAAAAAATTCAAAGGTTTCTAATTGATGTCGTAATAAACATATTTTTGTACACTTATATCGTATACGCTGACTAAACCTTTCGAGATTGATAAAATTAATCTACTACGAAATTACCTGAAAAGTCTACGATGGTATATATTTATCTCTAAAGAATAACCCACAGAAACCATTTTTATCTCTTTACAAAAATAATTATGTGTTATTTACCAAGCTATTTTATACAATACAGTATTATTCCTTATCCAATTTAATACACTGTACATGGCATGTAGATCAAAACTGCCCTTAACATTATTTCATTAAAATTGAGATAACATTGCACTCGTGCAAAGCTGGGGCGGGTCGCTAGTGTGACAATAAAAACTTCCTACGAAGCAACAGTGCTTTACCATTTTTAATTAAGGAATGAATACTTAATTGCACTTTTGAATCTGTACACTGGTGTGCTTAATGCCGCAAGGAATTTTCTTTCAGTTAACTAGGTTTTGTTATCACGAATAAAACTTATCGTATGATGCAAATAATTAACATAAACAGAATACTATATGATAAGTGATGAAAGTTTTAAATCTTTAGTCAATCAGAATATCCTGTTAATGTTATAAATAACAAAGTCTCTGAGAATGGATGGCTGTTTGTTTGTATTTTGCATAAAAACTATTAAACGAATTTTGATAAAACTATGCGATAATATAGCTTATACATCAGATTAACATGTAGGCAGTAATTTATAAAAATATTATTTAAATTGGGCCAAATATCACGATAAGTGTCAACAAAGTCTGAAAAATCCTACCATCTGAGAACCACCTCATTCATAAATGTAGATGAAGTCGCGGA
Organism: Antheraea pernyi; assembly: GCA_015888305.1. Taxonomy (NCBI): domain Eukaryota; kingdom Metazoa; phylum Arthropoda; class Insecta; order Lepidoptera; family Saturniidae; genus Antheraea; species Antheraea pernyi. The sequence continues at coordinate 1,215,402 of MU158743.1, read as the reverse complement.
CGACTGCAAGTGTGATTATGAATCCGCAAAACAGTATACCGATTAATCGTACAACTTGTATTTAGATATAGAATACCGTATTTAATTTAGCGTTCATTTAATGAATGTACGCGTTTGAAGCACGCAATTGCAAGGTATAATAACACACGGTCGCGGTATTGTGCTCGCGTCCGATCTAGAGATACGGGACCAACGCGTTCCTTGGTTTACAGTTACCGCCACACGCGCGTGTGGCGCTTCCTGGCTCCGGGACTATACATGTAAGTAATCATTATGAATCTCACTATGTGTTATTATAAATAAACTTATTAACATTTGACCGCAATCGCACCTTCTTTTTATACCTTGAGAAGGACGGCACGAGGCTTTTCTATTAAAAATATGTTTGTTTTTCTCCTATGAGTTTTATCATATGAAATATCTATAAATATGTTTTAATTCTGTCAATAAAATAGGCAATATCGTTGGTGAATAAAAAAAGGATAAAATTACGTTTCAAAATTTCAGTGTTTATGTTGTAACGTCTTTTATTTTTCTCCATTAATCGCTCAACCTGTTGTATTACTGCTAATCAAGTATAAAATTGTGATTTGGCAGCAGCAATATACTATATATCCATATGAACGGCTAAAATAAGTATTAGCCATTAGAATATATCAACAGATCTTAATAATAAATCGAACTAATGAACTCTTAAGAAATGTAATGTATGTAAATAAAGAGATTTGTAGATATTCCCTGGAACAGTTAAAAATGGAAGAATTCTGAAGTATTATCGAAAGGAAATCATATCGGACTCACGGTTAGTACCATATAAACTGATGCTCATAAACTTTGGATCAGTCGCCGTTTTATGATTTGTGAGGACATAGCTATTCAATGATAGTTGCATCTCTTTCCTTCTCATACGCTTATTGATACTATCTCATTTTACAATCCTTTTCTAATATTACTATTAACTGGAAATAATATTTTGATGTAATAAATCGAGGGTTATTCGTCAGATTAAAGCTGAAGTTCAATTGAAGAATGTAGCAAGATATATGAGAAATAACAAAAATATGTGCATCTAGGATATTTTTACTTCCTTCCTTCTTATTCCCCTTATTGTCTCTCTTTCTTTCATTTACAAGAGTAAATATTACATATTAGCAACGTGTCTCTGTCTGTTCTTTAATATTCTTATAAGTTGAAAATAACCAAACCAATTAACATAGTCATTACAAATATAATACACTTGTTCTCTGACCAGGTTTCAGTATTAGTTATATATTAGGTCTTTACCTATGAAATTGCCGTTTTGTATGAAAAACTTTAAACGATTTTTTTTCATGTATTTTTTATTTGTATTAATCGAAGTAATCACCCGTGCAATCAATGCATCTTTGCCAACGTAGTGGCAGTTTATTGATGTCCTTCTTAAAGAAATCAGCTGGACGGGAGGCAACAAACTCTTCAAAGGCATTTTGTACTGCCTCTCGGGTATTTAATTTTTTTCCCGCCAAGGAGTTATCCAAATTCTGGAAAAAGTTGTAGTCTGTAGGCGTAAGGTCTGGTGAGTAGGGCGAATGATGGAGAACTTCCAACCCCAGTTCTTGCAGCTTGGAGACCGTCTGCTGTGCAGCATGAGGTCGCACGTTGTCGTGCAGGAGCAGCGAAGACGAGCGACTGACCAATGCTGGTTGGAGATGTGCCAGCTTTTCCATCATTGTGTTCAGTTATTTACAGTACACATCTGTAGTAATGCTCACCCCGTTTGGTAAGCAGCTGTGATGAATCACACCGGCACTAGACCACCGAACAGTGACCATCACTTTTCTAGGGGTAAGTTTTCGTTTAGGGCATTGTTTAGGTGCTGAACCAGGATCCAACCAACTAGCTGAGCACTTCGGTTATCAAACAGAATCCATTTTTCATCGCAGGTAGCAATGCGGTTCAAAATTCCTTCATTTGTGTGTCTGTTGAGCATGTGCAAGGCACGTCTCGACGCGTATTTCGCGCTGGCGATCATTGAGTTCGTGGGGCACCCATTTGTCAAGCTTTTTTACCTTGCCAATTTGACGCAAATGGACCAGTATTGTTCTGACGCTAACGTCGAAAGCTGCTGCTAATTCAGCCATAGATTGTGTATCACCAGCTTCCACAATCACCTTTAATTCGTCATTGTCGACCAAAGTCTTCGAACGACCGCGAGGTTCATTTTTCAGGTCGAAATTCCCAGAACGAAAGCGAGCAAACCAATAACAGGTGGTGCGTTAGTTTGCAGTGTTAGCTCCGTAAACGTCGTTGATGTTGCGTGCCGCTTGTGCCGCATTGCTGCCACGACGGTACTCATATTCCAGAATAACAAAAAAGATTGAAATGCGATGAAAATGTAACACTAATCAATAAACAAATGACTAAACTTTTGGAAAAAGAATTCCCTGTTTTTTTTTAAATAAAATTAATTTGAAATTAGAATTCTTAGCCAAACAAAAGTTATTTTGATTTGAAATGGCTAGTACTGCAGAACGGCAATTTCATAGGTAAAGACCTATTATATGTATATTTATAGTATAGTATGGAACAAGCTATGAGATAAAAAGTAAATTACGCCGTCACAAAATAGCTACCAATACATTCAGTTGCAATATTTTACCAAAACAATTGAACACTGATCAATATAATGTAAGCAATTGTTTAGAATAGCAATGACTAACCAACAAAACCGTTTGTAATATTGATTAAAATGTTGTATTGAATCAGAATAACCATTTTTACGTGACAAAGCATAGTAAAGATGCTAAGCACGACATGCAAAACATAATCTTAATAAAGTTTGTTACGTCATATTGTTTTATAATTACAAACTCATAGGGTTTGAAACCTGAGTGGATTATTCCCACAATGAGAATCAGCTTTCGGTGAGAGAAATCATCGTTAGGGAATCACATAAAGGTGATACGATATCTTCTAGAGTTTACATTACCAGCTACACATATATGGCTTTAACTGAAAATTTGTCTCAGTGTCTTTTCTCTCTTTTAAACTACATTTGAGACCTAGTCCTTTTTTCTTTCACAGTGCCTTAACATATTCGGCCACGATGAGTTTTTACTTAAACTGTAGCTTTAAAATCGTTAAAATACATTAAATTAAATAAAGCTGGGTGTGTCTACGCAAGGTTTTACTGTGGAAGCAACATATTCATACGAATTTCTATCGATATGCATAAGTGTGCACACTGTTTTGGTTTGAAGGTTGCGGTTGATTGTTATACAGAACTGCGGTCCTATTGAGGTTTGTCATACATAGCTTTATACTTCAGTCGACACACAAGATACGCAGCTACTGAATACCATAAAAATATATACAAACCCACATTTGAAACGAGAGAAACGAAACTTCAAAATGAAACCTATATTTAAACGGAACGCCATATTGTTGCGTCAAACGGGCCTATAAAGCTCTCTATTCATTTGTTACGTATGAAAGCACAAACCTCACGGACGTATATCATTATAAGAAAGCAGTAAAGACACTGCCGATCTAATGACACGGGCGGGCTCGTAACTGTAAATTTCGAGCGCGATCTTTATCGTTGAGTATGCGCGGGCGCATCCTAAGGGTTACCGCTAAGTAGTTGCTCTACGAGGCCGTTAGTCCGTCGGGTTATTACTAAGGTTATTTTAGCACTTGTTCTTCAAGGATTATGTTATATAGTCTTTATTACTGATGCTAAGTAGGTCCATTTTTTTTTAGTTTAACACAAAAGGTCTCTCATTTAAGTGGTCAACATATCACTTGACACGCAGTTTTCCAGCTGTTTCCATTTTGTTCTATCGTTTGCGGGAGAGGGAGAATAGAGAGGGGAAATGGGCCTCCGGCGCTCTCACAGACCGAACGAAACGCAACAATGCAAGCACTGTTACTTCACGTCGGTTTTCAGTGAGAGGATGGTACTACCCAGGGCGAGACGACCTATTCATGCTGAAAACAGTAATAGTTTCAGCGTGGCTCTACCACCATAGAATACCGTTAGAATTATCGTGTGAAAAGAGATTTAAAAGAGATTCTCGTGATAAAGAAGCGCTTCCATTTTAACAACTACAAACACTATTACTACTACTACTATTGTGTCAATAGTTTTTATTGTATGCATTAAGTATGAAGGTTATAATCTACGACTACTTGCCTTAATAGTAGGACTGCCAGTGTAAAAAGTTCCATCTATGATTTATTACTGCGCCTTCAATTCATCCTCTAGGAAAACCCACGCAAATATTTACAAGTGCCAGTACCAACCCGTTAGTAGGATTAGTGTCCTACCGTCTTCGATTATAACCTTTGGTGTAATCTGGTGAAATTATGGTCATAAGCAAGCTTACAATCTTACATAGTATTGGACCTTTTTTTTAAATATATTATAGTCGACTAAAATAAGAACTCTCATGACATTACTACCATGAAACAAAACTTACAAAAATGTTAAATAAATACTTATACATGCATTGCACGCGTACAAATCTGAATATTAGTAATTAATGCTATTAAACATAATCCATCAGATTATGTCGAATCGGATGCTCGGTTTTCCGTAATCAGTTATTTTGCAGTAACCTTTCGGTATTTGTCACATTATTTATTTGAAGGGCAACCTCTGCATTATGTTTCTGTTTAAATCTATCCATATAATCCACTAAAATATGTTACTAATTTTACTTAAAGCTCTTTATACACATATAATATTCACAGTACTACAGATGAAAGAGGATAGAATAAGTAGTATCTCTTATTTGAGAAAAGCGGAGTACTCGATTTACCAATTGAGCTATCTCTTCACCACATATTGTGGAAAGAATTTTATTTTTTCCTTTTTTTTTCGAACTGTGTTAAGCCTAATTGTCACATTTGAACTCGTGAGGCTCACATACCGGTACAGATGTGTATCGTAGGACTTCTTATGTATATGAATAGCTAGCTTAATTTAGCTTAAACAGATTCGCGAAGTTGCATCGAAGGCAAGGCGAAGTGCCTTAAGCGCTCACCTAAGACCGGTGATGCTGTGAAGGTCCATCGGGGCAAAAACTTATTTAAGAAGGTTTAAGGTTTAGACCAAAAAGTAATCCAAACTTTTAACCATGCGCCATCGGCACTTTAACTTTTATTTGTAATAACATTTCTGGTCTGCACTACAATAAACTTACATGGTTTACGGCCAGGATCATGTGATACTATTAGTTTAACGGCCCTATATGAATCATGAACAATTTATTACTATCTAAGTCGTTTATCTATGCACTAATACTACAGTAAACAATTAAAATCGATCATGAATAGGACACTAAATATGCCCGGCGGGTACATTGTACACGACCGTACTAAAACACCTCGGTGTCAACGCTTCCGCACTATTCATATTATATGTACGAACCTTTCCTCTCAAGCCGTTTATACAGGTCTCACTATAAAGTATATTGCCAAGAAATTGTTTTCCATGTTATAGAACTCCTGTTTGTGTGTCGTTTGATTTAAAACCCTGTTTAATGTGTTATCTATTTCAATTTTTAACATTGTTAGAGCTTGTCTGTAATAGTCTTTAAGTTTTAGTTGAAACGATATTTTAAAACCTTTATAACTTTCTTTGCTTGAACGCGCCAATCTAACTACGGGTCCGATTTGAAAAATTCTTAAAGTGTTCAATAGCTCATTTACCGAGAAAGGTTATGCTATATAGCTATATATGCTACATATCATCACGCTAAGACCAATAGGAGCGGAGCACCAATAAAGTATGTTTCAAAATCGTTTTATTTTTCTTTTTTAGAGCTTCCGCTGCGTGTTATCATTATCCCAAATAACTATTCCACGCAGACGAAGTCGCAGGGAGAAGCTATAATAAATAAAATAGTTTTACAGTAGCTCATCATATAGATGCGAACAGAGAAGGTCGCACCTTTACTCGAGAAGATGCGAAATCACCGCCGCCCAGTATTTCTTTTTTACTATAACATCAGGTATTTCAAATATAGCATGTTGAAACACTTATAGTGAGTGATAATTATTAATCTTTCAATGTTTACCTTTCTATTTGATTTGATTATAAGATACATTGTGGTCACTGGGTCGATTAAAGGGCTTCACTCTCATTATGGTTTATGTCTCCTAGAACATAATCTAGCAAAATGATATTCCGCAAATTCTTACTAGAACTTGCAATTTTTGCTAAACCGTTAGTCGTAGATACAAGTTTGATTGCAAAAATAGTATTTTTATTGATGCCATTATTATTATGTTTATATTTGTAGCAAATCCAAAATTTTGGATACAAAGTTATTCAACAGCAGACGCATTTAAAGAGCAGCGATTTGTATGAAATATGGAGATAGCGATAAATGACAAAAAAGTAAACCTCTTTAACTCCTTCCTTTTAAAGAAGCTACAATCCGTCAAGTTTTGGGTCGGCTCGCCCGGGGTAGTACCACCCTCTCATAGAAAACCGACGTGAAGTAACAGTGCTTGCATTGTTGCGTTTCGTTCGGTCAGTGAGAGCGCCGGAGACCCATCTCCCCTCCCGTCTCCTCTCTCCACTCCTTTTCCCTCCCCTAACCCTTCCCTCCGAAAGATGGCAACGCACTTACGACTCCTCTGGGGTTGTTAGTGTGCATGGATGGTGGTGATCACTTAACAGCAGGTGACCCACCTGTTCGTTTGCCACCTATGACATAAAAAAAAAAAGTAGTTTTGAAATATAACATGGAATTAAATCTTTAAAGACTCTTTTATAGAATCCATCAAAAAGGTTAAACTATAACGTCAACACTACGACAGTTTCACGTAAAAGGTTTGACCTCTACAGTGATACGCACGTTTAGAGTGGCCCGGCTCCTCCATTCTATAATTTCTGTGGACTGTGAAATTAGAATCTTTTGAACGTCTGCCAAGCCATGCATATTAGCAAACTGCATATCTATTGACAGATGTAATTGGCAATGTAGGAACCGTTACGAATTTATAAAAGCAAAATTATTACCGATGTTAGCGGGTGCAGCAACCTCTGCGCTCCAATCGCACCTTGTAATTTAAAATCATTACGCAAAGAACATATATTAGCCTATTAGGTATAAACATTTTAAATCGAGTTTTTAAAACAAGTATTTTATAATTTAACAATGGACACTATTCGGGCGAGATACTCTTGGCCACATTAATTTAACTATTAAGAAAACTGATTTGAAATCGTTCTAAATAAAAAGTATTTTGGTGTTAAAATAAAATAATTCATAGAATGCTCATATATTACCGAATCACAATACCTTTATATATATAATTATTGAGTCTGTGTGTATGTGACTGAACTCCTCCTAAACGGGTGGCCAGATTTTGATGATAGTTTTGGTGGGTGTTCAGTTGGATTCAAGAGTTGTTTAGATTTACAATTGGATACGGTAGGTGGCACTGTCGTTGAATTATAGGATTTTTTTTATTATCAGGACAACGTCTGCCGGGCGCGTTGTTATATAATAGTACCGATAACACGTTTCCTTGATTGAGAAGTGAAATTTAATTAGGTTTTCCAAAGTAATTTTAATTCGCAAGTACGAATAAGAGAAATCTTTAATAATGCACAAAGACCTATACAACTACGTAAATGAGATGCTCTATCGAAACTCATAGCTTAGAGGCTAGAAAGCTGAATATACGAGCTTTCGCCTGCGATCTCATGATCCGGCCGTCAGATAATGTTTTTACAATGTATTTATAACGGTATTATATGAAATTTGATTACAGTATGAGTAATATTATATGGGTTTATTTAAAAAAAAAATACGTTTAGAAATGAATGCAGATTTACTAATGGATTTTTTTCTTCTTTTTAGCTAATTTTGCAATTCGACCTGTTTTGCTGTCGTATTTACTATTATTGTAATATACATATTAAATTATTTCTCCTTCAGTTTTAGCTCCTTGATTACTGCCTGCAGTCATACCTCACTGATTCTAGTTACGATTTATTAAAGTGAGTACCACCTCACTAAAAAATCCAGAAAAGTCTCGAGACGATTTGTAATTGATATTAGCCAAACATAAACCAGTAAAAAACCATGAAAATAAAAATTTTTACAATAAAAAATCGAAAGCTAAAAACGGTAATTAATAACTGATCAAATTCCTATAAGTTGTTCAAATCAAACATATCAATAGTGTGACAACATTGCTGTTAGAGTACAAAAATTGTAATGTTAATAAAATCTATCAGATGTATACGGCGCGTGGCATTAGAAATATAAATTTTAAAGTTTAAACATCCCAAACACGTTGATAATTTAGAAATGAATTAAATTCCCACACTTCAGGTAATTTGTGTGAAACTATTAATCGCCTATTCATTATACACTATTACAATGGCTTGTCTTGGGAAATTTCTAGAAGAAAAAAAACATAATTGAGGAATTCATAAGCACATATCAGTTAAATATGACACAGTTCTCTTCTTTAATTGCTATCGTACATGAAATCCATTGAATGTTCACAGAAGCCGCTTCGTTAATTCCATTTTGAATACACACAATAGATAAATAGATTCGACAGTTTACATAGTTTTGTTGGAAAATATTTCGCACCACAATAACAGACAACATTTTGTGTTACGCATGTTTATTGAAGTTATCTCCGATGGCTTTCACTTCAAGTGGACCTACTGGATCTCACCTATTCTTCGATAAGAGTTCGTGCTTAAGAAAGGTCGCTACCCAAGCAATCCAAACAAAACTAAGATATGCAATAGCAACAAGCATAGCGTCTACAAGCTCAGAGCTATTGAGAAATATGATACCATATCCTAAAAACAGCGTCCGAATTACTATTGTTGGACGTTTTTCAGTACAGCTAATAAATATTAATGACATTTTAAATACTTAATTATCTACTGATCTATATATAAATAGAAAGAATGCATCACTCAGTTCATTAATATTCTATAATGATATACAACTAACTTTTGGCCGCAGCTACGCTCGCGTTATTGTAGTTTTCAACTACCCATCGGTAACAGTACTTTTTTCTAGAATAAAGCTATCCTATAACATTTCACTTATCACACCTCTGTAAAACTTTCAATATCTGCTTCAAGAATGCCACAAATTTAGTCCGCAGACACCAGGAGATATAATGCTTTGCAACAATCTTCCTATATCTCACTTCAATCTTTCGCGCATACTCCTCATGCTATCAAATCGTTTGTAATTTTTGTATACCATGTTATCATTAATCTCAAGGCTTTCAACGGATTTTAAACTATTACGACTCTTTGATTTGCACCTAAATCATGACTAACGAATCTTTGTGACTTTATTATAATGCTCATGCAACATGTCAAGGGCAGTGACTCATACACCCCTCTCTCCTATTATATTACTAACTATCTTCTGCCCACGACTTACTCCGCGTGGAATAGTTTCTTTGAACTAACGCTATCACACAGCGGAAGCTCTCAAAGGGAAAAAAACTCCGATATCGATACGTTTTTCTTGTGTGCACCGCTCCTATTCTTCTTAACGTGATGATACATAGTCTAAAGCTTTCCTCGATAAATAAGCTATCTATCACTGAAATATTTTTTCAAATCGGACCAGTAGTTCCTGAGATTAGCGAGTTTATCTAAACAACATCTTCAGCTTTATAATAGTAGTATAGAGTATAGATTCCCAATATATTTGAGCGGAAACAACAACATGGAAACAATATTTTTTATCTACCCCTGAATAGGTAAATACAAAATTTGATAATGATCGTTTGAGTAACTAAATATGAATGAGTAATAAACAAACTCATATCCCAATATGATATTCAAAGTTACCGATTAAATGTACCTGTAATCACACTTACCGCTTTTTTCCTCATACGCTTATTTCTCTCAACTACAACGTCTCAGTCATCCTAAACACCAACCAATAAGAGTTACCGCACAAGCTATAAAAAACCAGTTATCTCTCATTACGAGAATACTTTCGCATTTTCCCGATAAAAACTCATCTATGATGGATCGACGCGCCAATGATTTATGGACTCAGTCAACATTCGTAGCGTCAGCAAATAAGGTCGCCGTGGAATTTATCAAAGTAGTCGGATACTTTAATCGTTTTCAACTCTATTTAAATCGTGATAGAGCTGATAATATAGTTTCTGTGACGTGATCCCTGTCCACGATTCAAGATAATGAATCCATATAATTGGAAATATGATCCCTTTGTGATGTTGATGGCTTAATGCAATAATACCTTTTTATAAGGCAATAAGACTTTACGTTAACTTACTTGAAACTGTGTGATAGAAAGTCGGTTACTAAAAACAATAATCGAACTAATTACGTCATCAGTTTTCTTGCTAGTATATATAACGTTATTCGTAACCAACTCTAAGTTAAAATTCTTTACCAAGCACCTACACATGTATATATGTTCGACGTTCGTACTGAAGAGGAAACACAAGTGGCACTTAGACCATGTATGTGTCTCTGCTATATCTCTAAATAATGACACTAAGCTATATATTTGTATATTATATAATCTATAGGTATATATCGCCATGACTTTATGTTTTGTTTTTTGTTTTCATAAAGAAATATTTATTAGAAGTGGAACCAACGTTTCCGACCACCTAGAAAACCAATTGGATGAAGATAAATTGAAGAAAAATATATAGGCATAGCTGAAATCCTACTTATGCTATTCACGAAAAATTCAGAGACATACGAAGTTATTATTTGTCTATTTTATGTTATATGGATATCTGACGTGCAGTCGTCCACTCTATTCTATACGCTAGATTGTGACAACAATAGATTCTTTTTAAATCATATACTTCTCCTATATCTCATATATCTCTTGCAGACATGGTAGAACCACGCTGAAGCTATTACTGATTTCAGCATGAATGGGTCGGCTCGCTCAGGGTACTATTACCCGAACCACATAATACCGACTTGAAGTAATACTGCTTGCACAGTTGTGTTTCGTTCGGTCAGTGAGAGTGCCGGAGGCACATCTCCACTCTTGCCCTCCCTCTCATCCCTCCTTCCTTCCCCTCCTTCCAAACACAGTTTGGCAACGCACGTGCGATTCCCCGGGTATTGCTAGTGTCTATGGACGAAAGTGATCACTTAACATCAGGTGAACCACCTGTTTGTTTACTTCTTATGACAAAAAAAAACAAAAAAGACGATATATTTTAAGAGCCTCTATTAGATTTAAATTTTAACAGCTTTGGCCAGATCTTTCTAGTTTGTTCTCCATAATCGGTAAAAAAACATTGTCTTGAACTTTATTCTGAGAAATCTTACACATCAACTCTGAGATCCTAATAGACGTATCACAGACTGACTCAACGTTTTTGTGCTAAAAATGATTGCGATTTAGTTCTAACTCGGCATTAAATCACGAACGGAGTACGTATTTACAATAGAACTACTAGTAAGAACATATTTAAAGTGGATGCGGCATTTGTTAACACATCATATGGATGTGTTTATCATATGATATCAGTTGCAAACTTAAATGTTACCTTTAAAAAAAAATGTTAACCCTTCTAGAATTTTCTAAATAAAAATGATATTAAAATAATAGCTAATAAAATGTATACTTAGTTTTTTTTTTTTTTTTTTATGTCATAGGTGGCAAACGAACAGGTGGGTCACCTGCTGTTAAGTGATCACCACCATCCATGCACACTAACAACCCCAGAGGAGTCGTAAGTGCGTTGCCATCTTTCGGAGGGAAGGGTTAGGGGAGGGAAAAGGAGAGGAGAGAGGAGACGGGAGGGGAGATGGGTCTCCGGCGCTCTCACTGACCGAACGAAACGCAACAATGCAAGCACTGTTACTTCACGTCGGTTTTCTATGAGAGGGTGGTACTACCCCGGGCGAGCCGACCCATTCATGCTGAAACCAATAATAGTTTCAGCGTGGCTCTACCACCATTAGAAAGTTATTAATTAGATGTTACTGCCGAAATTTCTTTTATAAATATTTTCATTCTACAGTTGAAACTATCGTTCTTATATGATAGCATGCTCGGATACTGCACCGTGTCAACAGATATATCTGTTACAGTTCGTATCTTGTGATAAACCGGAGCTAAGGTTTCAGCGAGTAAAATAAGTGATAAAACCATAGCAAAATTTTAGTGTTTTTCTAATATCCACCTGCTGCTAACAACTATCATCTTCAAGACGAAAATTTGCCTCTAATCAACTATAAGTGTATTTTAGAATATGCACTGAGATACAGTCTTACTTAATTTTTTTTTTCTCTAACTGACTACGCTATTGACTAAGCAACGTCTTAACATCTTCACCGGATTACGGGTCTTACTCAAGGTTTTACGCGTTACGTTTATAATTCACACATAAATTTGACATAGAATAACAATACCAATGGCAATCAGTTTCAATAAAAGTCATCAATGAGTAAGTATGGGCAAAAGTTCGTAAACAGATTTGTTGGAAACAGAACAAATAGTAACTTTGTCACAAGTTGCATTGGCATATATTATTTCTTCAACTCTACTTCTATTACAATAGAGTGACTAAATAATCAACAAAACCATATATAACAACATTAATCGTCGAGTTTTTTTATACTTTATTTTCGTGAGCACACTTGTTTATCAGACTACGCTCAGAGAGCACATTCAAACCTTTTTGCACCTCCAAGGAAACCAGCCGTGTTTCCAATGTAGCCATTTGCGGAACAGACGACGTTATTAAATTTTCTCCACAATTAAACTCGGCGTTCTTTAAGTTTTTAACCTAGAATGTTTAACGTCGGCTTTTCCGTGCTGCCTTTGAGGTTATAATTTAAAATTTCTCTAGACTTTCACGACTTTTATAATTGTTATATTTCGTATTATTAACTTTCTAGAAGATGTCATTTTAAAAAATTAACTAAAACATACTCGTATATTCTTACATACTGATATATTATGTAATATTTTATATACATAATATTAGCTACCCCTTTTACGCTTGTAAAATAAAAAAAATTAAAATAATGGGATATATCTGTTTTGGGGCCGGACATCATAAAAGCATAAAAGAAGGGCTGTACCACCCTTTTATATAAAAAATAACAGCCCTTTGTCCTAAAGGGCCGCGTATTAACACGTCCCGAACTTAAAGTGTACAATCACCGTCAGAAACACTAAAATTTAAACTGTTTTTTTTTTAAATTTATTATAGCTCAAATAACCGGCGATTCTTTATAGGCTGGTAGACAGAACACAATAAACAAGAGATCTGCAAACTATTGGTAATTGCAGTTGTCATGCTGACCTGCTCAGTATTACCTTCACATTACGTAGGACCCAATTTTGTATGTTTTTCTTAAAAAGCTCCGATATATCCGCATTGATCCAAACCTACATCTATCGACGCGGTATCAGAACACGTAAACAACTGAGTCAACTTCGCTTCAATAAAGCGTTCATACGTCATTTTTTTGCTAAACCAGTGACTTCATATCCGTACATTGCTTTGGGTCCCCCGTTGAAAATCAGTGGTGTTATATCATTCAGTTGTACTGCAGTATGTAGTTGAATGGAGGTGTTTTTGTTGGACAATTTTAATTAAGTATATGTTTTTTTTATTTATCTTGTAAGCGTGATGTATTCCAACAATAAAAACTTTTTCATTCTTTCTATTCTACGGCTAGCAGCCATTTCGTTTTACGTAAGAACTCTTCAACAACAATAATTTAGTAAATTAATACTGTGCACTTCGTAGTAATAAGCAGTTTCGTGAAGTCATTGTAAATTATGTATTATATATAGGCAGTACTGGACTAGATTATTAAGGATATGTATAATATTAAATGGAAATCATCGTGTAAATGTGTCCGTGTGTTTGTAATTTAGTCCATGTATTAATATACAGCAGGATTTGTTTGTCCACTTGCAAACCTGCAGCTTATGCTGAGACAAAGACCTCTTCCACTCCATGGCACCAATGACATTCTAACTAAAAAGCTGTACGTAATAAGCGCAACAACAGTGCCTTGTTAAAACTTGGCTACCTAGATTATTTTTGACCGCTGCCCCGTCACTCCACCCGTATCTAAGCAACATATAACTTATTTTTCACCACCGATATTGAGAATATGCCATCTCACTTCCACATTCCACGGACAGGTGGGTCACTTGATGTAAAGTAATCACCACCGTTCATAGACACTTGCAACACCAGGGGAGTCACAAGTGCGTTGCCAAACTGTCTTGGTGGAGAGGGGGAGTAAGGGTAGGGGAGGAGGGACTTTCGGCGTTCTCACTGACCGAAAGAAATGCAACAATGCAAGCACTGTTACTTCGCGTCGGTTTTCTGTGAGAGGGTTGTACTATCCCGGTCGAAACGACCCATTCATGCTGAAACCATTAATAGCTTCAGCGTAGCTCTACCACCTACAAAAGACAGACAGTAAGACAGTATGTTACAATATTACTTTACGTGTGTGTGCGTTATCGTGCCATTTGTTTGCTCAAAATATCATGTAGGTAACCGCGCAACACTTGTCTCTCTTGAATTTTTATATATACACTTGTAAATATGTGTTGTATGTACTGAATAAATTTCTTTCTTTCTTTCTTCAATAATACTTTTAACCTAAACATGAGATGTATAAAAAACTTTAATGCAAATACAAAACAAATATTTGTATTGATGCGATAACACTAAAAACGCGTGAGTTTTGTTAAAAATGAATTTCGTGCACAACGATACATTCCTAGGCGTGCCGCTTTCGGCCATCGCGTAGTTTAATTTAAAACAACTCCGTTAGAAGAAAAAAACACACTCCTGCGCAGGTACAAAGACTCGCTCGGCCCATGACCAGTACACATCAAGGAACGTGGCGCGAGAAAATAGATATTATTTTCGGTGGCCGTTTTTTTTTTAAATATGCGCGAAATTATGTGGCGATGATGTTGTGGTTTTACAAATTGTTTTTTTTTATACCGTTTTTAAATAATAACCATTGGATCCAGTGATATACTGATAATGAATTTTTTTATCGTGTGCCTTCCAAGTAAAAGAACAATAAATTTAGATCATTAACGGATTAAATTTTCCTGATACTAACGATATTCTCTTTTTAATCATTATACCTTCTTTTTTATTGTTTAAATATT
This sequence comes from Antheraea pernyi, assembly GCA_015888305.1. Lineage (NCBI taxonomy): Eukaryota > Metazoa > Arthropoda > Insecta > Lepidoptera > Saturniidae > Antheraea > Antheraea pernyi. The sequence goes on along the minus strand of MU158743.1, from coordinate 1,200,247 downwards.
TAAAAAAAAATTGAGTCTAGTACAATATTAATGCCGCTTAAATACAGCCTAGCGCCACCTAGTAGTGGGTTATATGTAATCATCATCATCAGCCTGTAAGAGGCCCACTGCAGAACCATAGGCCTCTTACCGAAGGAAGGTTATGGGCGTAATCACCACGCCAGCCCACGACGTATTGGTGATTTCAAACTCTAAAAAATCCACAGTTATGTTTTCCCACATACAGTAGTACTACAAGAACATTTCTTAGGTTCAGGATTCCTCACGATGTTTCCTTCACCGTGAGCCGAAAGTGTTACTAATATGAATTAGTAAATGTACGCTAATTCCGAAAAATTCGTTGGTACATGCCACAGGGTTCGAACCGACGGACATCGAAATGATATTCCACCGGTCAAACCACTATACGACGACTTTCAATAAAATGTAAAATATGTGTAATAAAATATATAAAGTGATCACTCGTTTTCTTGAAAAAACACTAGGATATGCCAACTTTAATGTGTACTTAAATAAAAGGACAGTACACCAAACACAGTAACGATCAGCTTTTTAGATATACTATATAACATCTCCGGAACATCCATAAATTATGTTACACCGTAATAGGGATACAGTACAATGAAATCGGCTCGCCCGGGGTAGTACCACCCTCTCATAAAAAACCGACGTGAAGTAACAGTGCTTCCATTGTTGCGTTTCGTTCGGTCAGTGAGAGCGCCGGAGGCCCATCTCCCCTCCCCTGTCCTCTCTCCTCTCCCTTTCCCTCCCCTAACCCTTACCCCCAAAGGGTGGCAACGCAATTGCGACTCCTCTGGTGTTGTTAGTGTCCATGGACGGTGGTGATCACTTAACATCAAGTGACCCATCTGTTCGTTTGCCATCTATGACATAATAAAAAAAGATGAAATGCGACCTCTACGAAAAGTTCGTAAATCATAATGACGTCACGTATATAAAAATCTAAATTATTAAAACAACAAACTTCCGGTGTAAAACAAACGTCTAAAATTTTGATTTTATGTGAAAAAAGTTATGAAATAGAAATAGATACTCGAAAAATAAATCCAGAACTAATGAAAAAAACTAAACAAAATCTTTCTTTTGTAGTACGACCGTACGATGAAATGATAACTGAATGAATTGAACTGAATATATCTCTAATACTTCTGTCTTATCTTATTCAAGTTTTATATGGACATTCTTAAATCAAAATTTTCACTTTTCACTACTATATTTCAAGTATTTTCTATCATACAAACCATGACAATTAGAAACATTTTCGAACTGACTACGCTATGTGCCTGTCAGGTATTTACAGTTTCACTGGACTACTAAGGCGAGCGCTTAAGGCACTCACCCAATTTTATCTGACAAGTAGCACAAGGGTGCACGGTACACCTCGGCTTGGGCTATTGTCTAACACAGCGAATATAACTCGGCTAAACTAACCTTAGCTATCCACACATACAGACAATCCACATAAAAAAATATTATAAATACAACAAAATACAATGTAGCCATTTTGAAGTGACGCGCGTACATACATTTAATAATTCATATTTATTTATGTACACTTTGATAGTGCCATTTTAATGTAATCATATTCTAAAATCTAAAATATCATCAATCTAAAATAGTAAAATAAGTGATTTATATGATACTCCGAGCGACGTAATTTATGAGTGATCCCTTAGTATCGTCAGCTTAGAATTGTACTTTAATTAGAAAAATGCTATAATAACCAAAATATTATTAATAAACAGATATCGTGGTAAAGCTATATAAAGTACAGAAAGTCATAATTATAAGGCGAGCCCTCGGGCGGATGTCTCAGTAATAGAACACACAGTCAAAACACCATTCGTCACAAATCAAAAACAGAGAAATTGCTTAAGAACTTGACGATTTTATAATAACACCAACAGGGAAGCGTCTATGGTCGACCAAAAAAAGAACAAGATATTCCACTATACGCCCGGGACCTACGCCCATCCGTATACCTTTATTACTCTACCCTCCACAGCCATGCTAAAATGTATTCTATCCGGTATATGATAAAATTGAATTTCCAAGGGTCATACCTATCGAAGACAGAGGTAGTAATCTCTGAGCTTCATCAATTATCTTCACTCAGAGTTAATTACTTTTATAGATCGGCTTGGTATTTTTTTAATAGTATAGCAGGCTGTATTAACCGTGGCAACATTTAGGGGCATTGATTGTTTCTAAGAATTTCTTCGTTACCAATATCGAAAGGGCCGCGGTTAGGAATATATAACTTTTTTTATTTTTATAGCAGTCCAGCCGTGGGTCGAGTGTTTAGTGCGTATAATGAAGCAACCATTAATGCCCTAACCATACATACTATTATCAAATAAACACAGGCCATCAGAGTATAGAATGTATAATTAGAAACTGAATAGCGCACTCATAACTAAAAGAAGTCGATGCAGCCATAAGGACTGTTGATAGAAGTGAAAACTTAAGAATAACTGTGTTCTTTTTTGAATTTATAAATTTTCCCATCTATTGAAACTCCGAGTAATAATTATATACAATTTATTAAATAATCAAACATACGACTGGCATAATCTCAGTACAAAAAAAAAACGTGCGTATCAGTGTACACACGTAAGAAATGAAACTTCTTTATGACATCATTTTTTTTTATTTTTTTTTTATGTCATAGGTGGCAAACGAACATGTGGGTCACCTGCTGTTAAGTGATCACCACCATCCATGGACACTAACAACCCCAGAGGAGTCGCAAGTGCGTTGCCATCTTTCGGAGGGAAAGGTTAGAGGAGGGAAAGGGAGAGGAGAGGGGAGGGGAGATGGGTCTCCGGCGCTCTCACTGACCGAGCGAAACGCAACAATGCAAGCACTGTTACTTCACGTCGGTTTTCTATGAGAGGGTGGTACTACCCCGGGCGAGCCGACCCATTCATGCTGAAATCAATAATAGTTTCAGCGTGGCTCTACCACCATCATAATCAGAATTTTTCGAAAAATAATCTACTATATTTAAAACTTTACAGGAATTGGTTAAATAAAACTAAATTAGATAAAGTTTAAGCTAAAGGCTTTTATTATTATAAACATGGATACAAATAATTCAATTATTTCACCTTATTGTTACTAAGATTATAATAGCATTTCATCAATTATATTTCATTAATTATAATAGAATAATTACTATTATTGTTATCGTTATTATATATTTTTGAAATTAATGGCTTATAACTGAAATATGAAATATATGGTTTACATTTCACGGAATCTGATTTATTTTAAAGCACCTTTAGAAATAAACATGGCGCGTAACGGAAAAATGTACAGAAATTAAAATGGCACGTAACCGAAAAACATTACATACGTTTTTACATGTTCGAAAATTCCTCCCTACGTCGATAAAGAAGTTTCACTTCAATATCATTATTAGATGTACGCAAGCCCTAATACTACGCGTCGCTAGTCTGACGCAAGCCGCGCACAATACCATCGGCCACGCTTACTAGCATGTCATGTCGTGAAACCATGAATTTATTTCCAACCAAAAATACCGCTCAACGCGTCTAAAGAAGTCTTCAATTCAATAATGGTTAAGTATAGTAGTTAATTAATATAATAATAGTTGAAGACTGTATTTGCTGCATTATATTTAAAACGATTCTTGGTTATGATTGGTTATATACGAGTATATAATATCGGATTTTTACAGACTTAACTAACTACCTCCTGGGTTTGTCGTAATGTATGGTATCATAATTTCGCAACACAGTTCGGTTTTTTTTTTCGAACTTGACCAAGCAAGGTCTCAACAGCTTTTAATGGTGGTAGAGCCACGCTGAAACTATTATTGATTTTTTTCCGGGGTAGTACCACCCTTTCATAGAAAATCGACGTGAAGTAACAGTGCTTGCATTGTTGCGTTTCGTTCGGTCAGTGAGAGCGCCAGAGGCCCACCTGCCCTCCCCTCTCCCCTCTCCCACTCCTTCCCCTAACCCTTCCCCCAAAGGGTGGCAACGCACTTGCGACTCCTCTGGTGTTGTTAGTGTCCATGGACGGTGGTGATCACTTAACATCAGGTGACCCACATGTTCGTTTGCCACCTATGACATAAAAAAAAGCTTCACCGGACTACTAAGGCGAGCGCTTAAGCCACTCAGCCGATTTTATTTTGACAACTAGCTCAAGAGTGCGCGGCACACCTCGGCTTTGGCTGTTGCCTGATACATGCAATTCGCGACCTAAGCTAAGCTAACTATTCATACATATATGAGTTGTTGAAGCATATATGTGTACCAAGCATACATAACTCAACAACTCTTATATATATTTCGTATCGGATAATATTCTAAACTATTTCAGTTTGATAAGGGAACCGCAGTTCGGCTTTTATAATGCCCGCTTGGCTAGTTACAACCATCAAATCGAAAATGTGTACCCAAGTTCTTATAGGTATATGATTTTGTTATTTTCGTTCACATCGTTTCAGATCATCAGGTGAAATTCCGTCAAACGCTAAACCTACAAAATGTTAAAAAAACAAATCACAATTTTTGTATTCTAACTTAACAATTACAAACCGTATCTGATGTTAGTTAGCTAATGGTAACGCATAACGAATTAGAAATTAGACAGTGGGAAGCGCTTAAGAGTTCAATCGGGGCAGCTTTAATTTCATACAAAAGTATTCATCTATTTTATGACTCGGTAATATAAATAGAGTAATTTTTTTAAATACTTTATAGGTGTTAGCGTATTGAATACAGTCTTATCTGATGTTAAATAGCGATACGGTCTAAGATGGTAAGTATTGTGGTATCTGTACATAATACATGTTATGTAGATATGTCAATAAATCAGTTCTGTCGCTGACTCGGTCTATAATTGTTCTCGCTCCACATTTTATCCCTGATATTCTACTGGCGACGAGGATAATACTGTTAATACTCATTAAAATAGTGTGCAGTGCGTTTAGAAACATAATAAATAGAAATGCCGATCGTAAAAATAGAATAATTATAGACCGAGTCAGCGACACAACTGATTTATTGACATACCTACATAACATGTATTATGTACAGATACCACAAGTATAATACCAGGTATGCCCATCTCCTCATTGCACAGTTCTGGCGGACGACGGGAGGCAGCTGGTATGTACCCAGTCTATCTCTCTATTAGGAAGGAGCCCGGCGGTCATCTTCTGCCGCGTGGACCGTTAGGGCGGCTATCCAAGGGGACTAGCATAGTTCGATCCCATGCCGCCCTAACAACGCGGTCGGATGGTACACCGTTAGGTTTTAGTCCGTGCGTGTTGGACATAACCCACCCTCTGCCCCGAGACGGCGGCGTATCCATAAAGGGATTTACGCACGACAATAAAATTTTTTTTATAGGGGATTGGTTCTCAAGTGCAGCTACCGGAGCACACCAACAGGTGCCTGGCGACAGATTTTGACCTTGAGGGTGGTAGCTACGGGGCTGCGAACTTAGAAAAGATCTTACTACTATGCTATGGTTCCATCACCACGTTTCCCCTCAGCGAAAACTCCGGAGTCTGTTGCTAGGATTCAAACCTACGTCCATCGATGCGGTGTCTAAACACGCTATCAACTAAGCCATGTATTCTTTTTATATCATAGCAGAAAAGCGAACAGGTGGGTCATCTGATGTTAAGTGATCACCACTGTCCATAGACGCTAACAACACCAGGGGAGTCGAAAGTGCATTGCCAGCCTGTGTTTGGGGGAAAGGGTGGAGGAGAGAGGAGAGGGGAGGTGGGCCTCCGGCGCTCTCACTGACCTAACGAAACGCAACAATGCAAGCACTGTTACATCGTATCGGTTTTCTGTGAGAGGGTGGTACTACCCCGGACGAACCGACTCATTTATGCTGAAGCCAGTAATAACTTCAGCGTGCCCATACCACTTACAATGTAATGTATGCCATGCTCCTATGTCGTCTTTCCATTCATAAATGAAATGTTATAAAACCTAGAAGTCTCCTAAAAGTACTAGAATTAATCAATTATATCACCAAAAAAAAAAAAAAATCAAGGGAATACGAAACCATGAGGTCGTCTATTTTGTACTGGTATAATGAGTCTGAACTGTAGTTATCTCGTAGTCCGGTGAAGCTGTTAAGACATTGCTTGGTCAATAGCGTAGTCAGTTCGAAAAAAAAAAAAATGTAGTTATCTCTATCCCGCTCTATTTGATCGGTTAGGTCAGTGGTTGGCAAACTCGTCATCCAAAAGAGCCAAATATAAACAATACAAAACAAAATTTATTTATAGAGCCGTTTATTTAAACTTAAGCTCTGCGTTAGTAGATATATTTTTTATATAAATAGCTAGGATTAAAAGTACACTCTGGCGCTTACCTTCGCTCAATATGTTTTTTTTGTGAACGTCGTTTTGTGCTATTGTTGCTTTCTAAAAGTATGACTCTTTCTTGTGCATTTCAAAATTGTTTACTCGTTTACAAGGCAATTTAATATATATTATTCCGTGTCTATACTGAATAGTTTGTGGTAGAGCCACAACTAAGGAGGAAAAAAGCCGCATATGGCCCGCGAGTCGTGTTTTGCTGACCACTGGTTTAGATAGAAGACGACAGCAATAGACATTTGTTTTAACCTATTTTTCAAATTTGTTCCTGACCGCGTTCCCCCTTAAACTAAAGTCTCAGGCTAAATTAAAATATCCCGTACCACTGTTCACGTTACCATTAATAATGAATAAACAGAATATTAAATTTTATAAACATTTACGCGCAAATTTTACTATACCGTCCGGCGATACAGTCCGTTTTTACAGCTTAATAATCCTTAATACGCGGTCCGTTTGTACGAACGTTCATTAAGATTCATAAAAACGAACTATTTACAATGTAATGAAAGTTATTCTCTTCAGCCAACCGTTTATAGTCCATTGTATAATGATGTATTTGCCTATTTCTATATAATTAATCTTCGAATAAAGTAATTATAGCTCCGTTTTAATGTTATTTTCATGAGCGCGTTAATTGTACTTGATTCTTAATCGTGGATACAGAAAACGTATCTGTAAATAGAGTCATAGAAGTCTGCAGTTGTACGCACATCATGCAAAAACACAGATTTCGTGCAGTTTTTAATTTCACTTGTCTAGACATTTGGTCCTTATTTAAATAAAAGATCATCATAATAGATTCATTTCTCTCTCTTCGGATCCTATATCGCAAAACTGCCGAAGCAGAGAACGCACACGATGCTTCTTTATTTCCTTCTGCCGATGGCTTTATGCTTCATCTCACTAAGTAAGCCCAATCTTCGTAGACTCTGCGATCACAGATCTTCGCCAGGTCTGTCCAGGCCGAACACGTTAACGCCTGTCTTGGGGATTCCAGTCTAATTAGGGATTAGGGATATGGCTGTAGTCCCTTCGCAAAGTATGGCCGATCTAGGTCCATTTTTGACGTCGCACTGGATGGTCTATAGGATCTTCATGGCACATTTTCCAAAACTTGCCAATTGTCTTTGTCCAGAAGATTCTCAAGATGTGACATAGCCTGTGGTTAACGAAGACTTGGATCTGGTGTATGAGATCTATTATAGTCTTCCATGCCTCACACTCGTACAGTAAGACCGATTTGACATTAGACTTAATTTTTTCAGTTTATGTAGCTGCATTGAATAGAAAACATTAATTAATTATTAAAATTCCAAGAATCTACGGTTTTTTAAAACACTACGCTTTCAGTAAAGTGTACTTTCTTGCTGTGACGAAGTAGGACAAGCGGTGTCGTATTTATGTTTTCACCTTTGTAGATAAAATATCTTGTTAAGGTAATAAGGGTTATCAGATAGTTAATTTAATATTTACATGACAATTTACAGTTTATATTCAGGACATGCGAAACGTATTCAATGTTTTACGGGACTACTAGTGGGTCTGGCAGACGTTGTCTTGCCTTGATAATAAAAAAACATCATAAAATTGATCCACAGCGCCGCCTACCGGGTACAATTCTGAATCGAAAACATTCTTGAATCCACCTGAACACATATAAAAGGAGTTCAGTCACATACACACGGTCAGAAGAATTATATATAATATAAACATTTTACAAATTGTTGCAAGTGGATTATTACATCTGGCAACATTTACACGATGATCCAATAGAGTATTGGACAGACGACCATCTTAAGCATTAGGCAGAGTGTCGTTACTTTGTGATGCTAAAATAATTTAAAAAACATCACTTAGCAATTGAAATTGTGGGCAAACGCTGACCAATACGATAATAAAAACCTGTACAAATCGTTTCATTTGAATATTGGTTTACGATCGTGTAGAAACTTAATTCAAGAAACTATCAAAGCCAATTATTAATTTGTACGGCTTATGACAGGGCCTAAAGTGTTTACGAGTCGCCCACTGGTGGCGGTAACGCGAACTGGACACGTAAACTGCTCGCGGACATGCGATGCGCGCATAATTTTCCCAATTAAAATTCGTTCGTTCGGCTCGTTTCGTAGTAAAGTCAGATTATTCGCATCGGTTTCATAAAAATACATTGCAATATGCAATAAAATAGCATATTACTCAACAACAGGATAAATAACAACACATTTATATCGACAATTCTTACAAAATAACACAAATCTCTATGATGTCTGTTATTCACCAAGTTGGCTTTTTTTGGGTATCCTTCAAATCGTTAGTCAATAGACTGAAAACATTTGAGAAAAAGAATTCCGATATTATTTAACTGTGCCTAAATGACGATACTTTCCTATTTATTTGACATGAGGTTTATCTCTTTTTAGAAATTAATTTTTATCTTGCTTGTTTTATTGAATAACTTTCCAAATATTATTAATCCTCCATCTACCATGATCCCTTGCGATTGAGAAATTTTGATATGCAATGAAATGTTACCCAATTTGTATATATATTGATAAGATTACATTTTTTCCGCTTTTTTACTAATTTCTTATATTTTAGATTCCACTGATCATTTGTCATTTTTAAAGCCCCGAAAGCGCTGATGGGAATAAAATTATTGCTCGTATATAGCAGTCATTGCCTTTTTAATGCTAAAATGCAGTAAACAGGCAGATGGCCCATCTGCTAGTAAATGGTTACCGTCGCCAATGGATCCCTGCAATACTAGGGGTATCGATGTTGCGTTGCCGGCTTTGAAGAGTGTGTTTCAATCCCTTTTTGGAGAGATCCATATCATAACTGTGGGGAATACTGTACCGGATAACACATTCCACAACGCCAGCGTTCGCATAATGAAAATTCTGGAGAACCTTACGGTTTTTGCTATTTTATTAGGTATGCCTTCTATTAAACTAACAAAAGTACTTTATTTTATTTCACTTGACAGTCTTTTGTCTGTCAGGAGAATTTTCTAACAATTCTCTTTTACGACAAACGTTTCTAATTCTTTCTTTTAATTTTAAACCTTATTTGTAGAAGTCACGACCTATAGAAAATCTTTGTTAAAATAAATCAATTTGAATGTAAGCTTTGAGGACAAAAAAATCGAAAAGTTCGTTTAACAACCTTTCAGAAAAAAATCAACTATTATATATGGTTTTTATATATATAGAACATATAATTTGAGAATACTATTGCATGTCCTGACAAAGGAAGTGGACAATGATGGCAAAAAAAATGTGACCGTCTGGCGCCAATGATCATTTTACCTGCTATTAGAACAGCGTTTCTCAAATTTTATTTTCTTAACATAAGGTTATTATTTATTTTTTGGTTTTCATATATTTATCGCCAACTCGCCATTAACTAGCCAAGAGTCTATGATTTATACACATAAGAATAACACCCAAGCAATTAATTAAATTTAGTAAAAGTACTAACTGACGTATTAAAATGATTATGTCACTATATACATTTGAGACTCACAAACTAAAATAGTAACTGACTAATTACCATAAAAGCTAGTATATCTATAGTATGTTTGTTTTTACGAAGGTTTTATCCTATCCCAACTAATATTAGAAAGGCGAATAGTGAGTTTCTTTGTTTCTCACGTTTACACGCCTAAACTAACGCAACGGCATCTTGAAATTTTGCCTATCCATTATTAAAAGGACATAGTGTGCTTTACATCCAGTAGAAAGTACTGTTTCCATGGTATAGATCGATTCTACATAATATATAGCTAAGGAGCAAGGTGGTATAGCAAGTAGAGCATATAGGTACGGTGAAGCTATTATTGGTTTCAGCATGAATGGGTCGGCTCGTCCCGGGTAGTATCACCCTCTCATAGAAAATCGACGTGAAATAACAGTGCTTGCACTGTTGCGTTTCGTTCGGTCAGTGAGAACGCCGGGTACCCACCTCCCCGTCCCCTCTCCCCTGCCTCATTCTCCTTCCCCTACCCTACCCCCTCCCTCAAACACAGGCCGGTAACGCATTTGCGACCACGGAGAAAACAAGAAACATTAAAAAGAGCGCAGAGCCGCGGACACAGCCACTATTTATACAATAAGTTACTGTAATCTACATTCATTAAAATGCTATAATATCTTTACTACTAAAATATTTACTTTTAACATCCCTAATGTAAATTCTTAGTACTCGCATATACATTACATGGCTTGAATGAATTAAGTGCCCATTAATATTTAATGTCTACAGTTTCCATGTTATAACGATATAACATCCGTACGGAAAAAGCTAGTATTTCTGGATAAAAACTCATAAACTAATGTCGCTGCCTTTATATTTGACACGTCTTAAGTAGCTACCGATTAGAGTAGTAATTAAATGAATTCATTAATTAACGATATCAGGCAAAAAAGTGCTGTATTCTCGTTGTATTAAATTTGAAATTATCTTCAATATTGAAGCTGTATCGACACCGTCGCTTACGTTATTTAGTTAAGCCGTCGAACGAGACTACGTTCTGGATATTTTCATATCTATCTATAAATTATGTGCGAATTAAATGGACGGACGCGGAAACATCTGAAGAAAATCTAAATTCTATGAAATTTTGAAACTTAAATTAATTGCTAGTATTAACTAGATAATTATGTTATGTATTCAGACGTTAATGTACTATTCACACGCGTACAGTTTTAACAATTTAAATGTATAATACTACAACGTTTGAGAGTTTGTTTTTGTTTGATAGCTTTGAAAAAAGAATTTTGAATTTTTTTTAAACAACTTATCGAGTAAAAAATATCGAATAATATATATCACGCGACGACCATTAGGAACGAAGCAATTTTTATATAAAATGTAGACTGGTAAGAGTGCGAGCGGGGTATCGAGGGTCAAGATTGGTCCCTCGACGAAAACCGAGCACTAAAAAGGACTGTGAAAACCAGATCATCAGGATATCATAAATTATGAGCTATAAGCACTATGTTGCATAGAACTTGTTTAAGCTTACTTAACTGCGTTTACAGTAATTCAGAATTATCAAAATTATACGCATGTGACTCACGAATTCTTATATGTATGAATAACTAGGTCAGTTTAGCTTAGACAGATCCGCTGTGTTGCATCCTAGACAACTGCTTAAACCGAGGTTTAGCCATTCTAGTACCCTTGAGCCTGTTGCCATGCGGCAAAATGCCTTAAGCGCACGCTTTAGTAGTCCGGCGAAGCTGTGAAGGTCCGTCCGCGTCAGACCAATAGCGTAATATGTTGGGAAAAAGAAAAGAAAAAGTTTTCAAAACTAATCAATTCGAGTGAATCTACGCTCCACAGTTCGTATACAATAATCATAATTCAAGAATAACATTAATGAAACCACAGCATAACTAACAAATTAATCACCAAAAATGTTTTTTCTCGCAAATTCTAAAATACAATTTAAAAAGTAAATTAACTTTAGAATAGCGTTTATAAATTAAAAATGAATTCTTCATTATTTGGTCAATCTTAACAAAAAGTTTTACAGTATAGTAAGCTTTGAGAATCATTGGTCCATCACAAACATTCTACCTGTACAAAGCCGTGGTGGTGTCGAAATTGTAGCCGAAATAATTGGCATTATTACAACGTGGCAGGTAGCCGACCTTACATTGTGATTTGAACCCGAGACCATTACGGACAGAAATGAGCCTACACTTTACGATTGTTAGAAACAGCCGGTTGCGTGTACCGCTAATGATTTATAAAATACATTTTTTTTGTATATATAATTGAATAATAATGTTGAATTATTTGAAAATATAGACGTTCGTAGAATCGGCTATAGTTACGACGTAGTAGTACAAATTACGGTTTTTAGTACCCCATAACTTAACTATCCAGTCGTCGCGTTTGAAAATCTCTCCCTCTGTATCGCAACGATAAATTCCGGCATTTAGTTTCACACTACAATCTTAGCGTGTTAGGTAACACTGTGACCATATATTGGCTTAAATACATGTTTTTTAATTATTAATTCCTTCTTTTTTTTAATTTAACGTAACTTGGTAATGGTCATTCACCTGATGGTAAATATATCGTTATCCTCAAATCATGCCAGCCTTCAAGTCTCTCTACAATCTATAACTAGGCATTCGCCAGCCAATTTGGAAACGCTGCAGTCCTATGTCTGTTATTTTGGCGTGAGTTACACACCTAACTGGAGCACAATTGACATATCCTACCACCGACGTACAGTGTCAGCACATTAATAACAAAACTAAGACAGGAATTTTACAATTAAAAGCGAGATAATAAAATGATACGTGTTAGCTCTAACGCGTGAGTGGAGATTCTTAAAAACAATTTGCTTTACGTATATACTATAGACAAAGGGGTGAATAAATGCATTACCATGCATGCATTAGTACTGAAACCATATGTGTTCTTTTTACGAAATATGTTACATAAATACATTATTGGGTATATGCATGTACACGTGTACAGTATAAGATATGCAAATATGTTGCACGGACAGGTCAGTTTTGGTTAACACTCAATTTCGCTCCCGATCTAATTTATATATTATATTACTGTTATATATATATATATAGAAAATCGCTTCTTAAGTAGTCAATTCCATAGAGGTGAAAGTAGCATGAGGAAAATGTTAAAATCATACAGTACCTTTCAAAATATTTATGGCAGCCAAGCCAAGCTTTATTAATTTCTTCAGATTTCTCTGTACATACCTGTAAACAAGTAAAAGGATATATTTAGATATATTTGGTTTGAATAATGGTACACTTGAGGAGTTCTAATAAAATTTGTTCAATCCCGTACAATTTGTAAAAATTGAATGAAGAGAGTCTGTACTTAAAGAAGAAGTTCTTGACAATTCCATTGGTTTTCGTATAGATGTCGATTTTACCTAGTTGTAAGTCGAGTATCTGGTAGCAGGTTTTGGACATGCTACTGTAGTGTAAGTTTTATGGGTCCTTTCGCTTAAGTGTATATCTCCACTGCCCACGCTCCTAGCCTTCTCTTGTCAAATTTAGCAACAGCACATTAAGGTCGTTTGGAATCATCTCTGTAGCAACAGATGTAAAATTAGCAATCTTTCTTGTCAAATCAATCAAAGAATCCTACTGAACTGTCATTCTCGATCATGTAAGCCTTACCACCTTCAAAATATTTCCTGTTATATTTCTATAGTCCAAATAATGATGCAACGAACCCTCAACTTCTGAGAATAAAAACTCCTTATTCTATGATACACGTCGCTATAAAACGACTGATGAAACACGTCAAAAGTACGACCATTAAAAAAGCAACATCTAATCATCAGCATAAACAAAGAGCAAGGTATTCTGAGGTCATACCATTTCAATACGTGTAACCTCAATTGTGTTTCAATCTTGTCTGACAACTTTATTGATACCTAACCAGATTAATTTGATCTATCGGTGCCATTCGCGACTTTGCGTAATAACTAGTTGCGGGGATCAATCATTATTTGCTTAACAACGGCTCGGGTGATGTTTTTAGAGTTGCCGAGTGACCTGCATTTATCGGAACGTTGCCATTTTAAATCTCTACTATGTGCGTTCATTACTCACTAGGAACTTGTAATTATTTTATGAAAACTTAATATTATGCTTCTATTATGATATAATGTAGCAAACAGGTGTTTAGTCTGTCTCAATTTCACTAAAAGTGCTGTACATCATAGTAAAAATGATGGCGATCACCAAGAGGTCTAGTCAACCACTGGTTGTCGTTGTCTTAAACTGTAAAAACCTGATGCTATAAAAAATAAGGTACACACTAGCCCAGAGACAGTCCCAAAGCATCACGCTGGGGCAAAAATAAAACTTTACGAAATTCTCAAATTCAAATGGTGGTTACAGTAAAACTGTATCGTAAAATAGACCGCAGTTCAGATTAAAGATAGTCAAAATTAACTTATAAATACTTAAGGTCGATTATAAAATTTCCTCACATTTGAGGATATTTAAAGAGAAAAGTGTAGGTCCCTAAAAAATGTAATAATTGTCTTTACAAAATGACGGATATTTACAGAGTTTAAGAAGTAGCCTCAAAATATCTGTATTTTTATCCAAAATGTATGGCAACACTATATTTGATACGTAATTACATGCTAATTTAAAACGTGGGTGTGTTCGTACTTGAAAGTGCATTTAACGATAATAGTTGTACACCTGGCAGTTTAACTAACGAATTACTCTTCAAACAATATTGGATTTACTATGTAATTTTTTCAAGTAACTTGCGTAGTTTCATCTTTGAGTTCCTTCTCTTTTACATCAACACTATATAATAACTTACCTTCGATAATAACATTTGGAAAATGAGATCCGTTAATACTAGTTAACAAATAATAAGGAAAATGGAAGCAAAATATGTTGTCCCTTTCAGCGTACTCTGTAACCACAGAATTGGGTTTGTTTCGCAATTATACTAGCTAGTGTCTCATTACTATGCAATGATTGGTATTTTTGCACGTGTATCAATTTTTTTTTTTTATGTCGTAGGTGGCAAACGAACAGGTGGGTCACCTGCTGTTAAGTGATCACCACCGTCCATGGACACTAACAACACCAGAGGAGTCGCAAGTGCGTTGCCATCTTTTGGAGGGAAGGGTTAGGGGAAGGAAAGGGAAAGGAGAGAGGAGAGGGAAAGGGAGGTGGGTCTCCGGCGCTCTCACTGACCAAACGAAACGCAACAATGCAAGCACTGTTACTTCACGTCGGTCTTCTATGAGAGGGTGGTGATCCGGTGAGCCAGATGAGCCGACCCATTATATAGCTTTATAACAATTTGGTCTTCTCTCTAAGAACTTTCTAAATGTTCACACCATTTAAAGGTAAATCATTCTTTATAGAACCCATGTATACCTTCTCAGGTGTTGCTCTGCTCTTATATCTGACCAACTACATATTGGACACTTTTCCTGTTATATTATGTTCATCCATCCTTATGACATGCTCATATCTCATATCAAACTAGGCTTACTACCCCAACTTACTCTTCTACAAGTCTGTCACTGATACATTTGTCATGTATGTTTCATAAGATGATTCTTGGTCACATTTTGGATCATACTAATCTCAAAAATTTTTTTTTATACCTGGATGAATATTTGTTACCTACTTATATATGAAATTTAAACATAAGCTATAATTTATACAAACACTGCTTAAATTTACCAAAATGTAATGGTAAGTATCGAGTTTCATGGTGATAATGTACGATGTCATATTTTATAATGTAATACAAAGGCAGATGAAGTTGAAGGTGGCTACTAGTTAAAGGTAAAGAAAGCTATAGAAAAAAAGGGAGGCTAAAGAAGTCCATTAAACAAACCATCTCTAACATTTTTTCTTATGAATTTCCTATGAATTACATTGAGTGGTTCTGGATAGTGTTACTTCACCAAATATACTGAAGACACACACTCTAAACACAGTCCTTACATTCTTTTACGACATTACGTCCTTTTGCAAAGTATTCGACACTACCTAATTCCATCACCGAAGAAACCCAGATCCATCAATTTAGATAACAAAGTTTCTGCAAACAGAGCAAAATGACCAGCAAACAAAATTACTTTTATTGATATACAACCCGATATAAATTGTTGCAGGGAATTAACTGAGATTTAAGCTTCATCTCAGATTACAGTAACAAGCCAAGCCCATAAGTAGCGTCAAATAATCAGCTCTCCATACATTTGGCGACTGCGGCCGGTCGTACTAAGATATAACGTACTGTCTGTATTTATCTTAATCCGTTATGCTTGTTTCTACGCCCACATTCCCAGGAATGGAATGTGACAAGGATTTTTGATAATAACAGATATACTAACATTGCATTTATAAGCATTAACATAGAAGTAATGTTTTCCGTTTGTATGCTTGTCTATTTCTTTAGCAGGATCTGTAGCCTGAACGACTTCATTCATTTACACTTATGAGGTGTTGTCACATTCTTTAACTGTGTGAGTGACATATTACAGATAGAAAATCGCGTACCAAATATTATATTTTTGTAGGTGGCAAAGCTACGCTGAAGCTATTACTGGTTTCAGCATGAATGGTCCAGCACGCCCGGGGAGTACCACCCGACCCACAGAAAATCGACGTGAAGTAACAGCGTTTACATTGTTGCGTTTCGTTCGGTCAGTGAGAGTGCCGGAGGCCCATCTCGCCTCTTTCCGCTTCCCTCCCTCCCCACTTCTCCCCCTCCTCCGCCTCCCCGCTCCTGCCCCTCTTCGAACACAGGCTGGCAACGGACTTGCGGTTGCTAGTGTCTATGGACGGCGGTGATCACTTACCATCAGGTGACCCGCCTATTCGTTTGCCACCTATAATATATATATTTAAAAAAAACTTACGTCGGGTGAAATCATAACAGGAAAATACGCACAAAAATCATTGTAATTCTAAGCGTTTAAACAAAACTACGTCAAATTTTTCTACCTGCCAATGTGCCACCAAAATAACTGTAGTAAAATATACTTTAGCCATATTGCAATATAGTTAATTTTTACTCACTGCCGATCCAGTTTGTTTCTAGAAAATTTTGGTATAAATAATCGTTACAGTTTTGAAGGAATTACTTAGAGAAATACTTCACTAAAATTATGAATACTATTTTTATAGTGTTATCTCCCAATTTATAGACTGTTAAAGAGATTTTAAGTATTCTGTATATTAAAGTTCCACAGGCAAACATTTGCCACTTTTTTTTTTTTTCTCGAACTGACTACGCTATTGACCCGGCAGGGTCTTCACAGCTTCACCAAACATTTGCCACATAAACGTAGATCTCGACAACAGGCGCCTACCAGATGTAGCCATAGCTAAGAATCATCCAGACGACCTTATAAGCACAAAGGAGTTCATGAAATTAGGTTAAATTATTTGAAAGTGGAAAACTTACGAATATACTGGAATTTTATAAATAACGATTCATACCATCGAACTGCGACCTATTCTGAGGCAGAATATCTTTTATAATTGACAACCACCAAAAGAAGTTTCTATGGCTTCGTTTTGAAATTAGACCTTCACATAGTACTGTCAGAGTTTACAATTCCCAACACTAAAATTTAGAACCAAGATTGTTATATATCCATTAAAATAAAATTACGCAAGAGAATAACAATTTAGAAAAAGATGCAAGTGCATGTAACAACTCGCCCCGTTTCCTTTTAACACGCGTCGTTCGACCGCGTGATAGAACGAGACCACCTCAGTAACTCGATGTAGTTCGTAATATTTTCATTTTACCGGTGGGCTCTTAAACTATGCAACTTCAGAATACACCTACTGAATAGAATATTTAAGGAGGTAGAGTGCTAATGATCCTTCACATAAAGTGAATAATTTGTTATATGTGTGGTTTCTTTACTTGCGATAATGCTGCTAAGTTACGGTTGACATTTTACGATAAGCGCTCGGCCTTAAATGAAGGAACAATTTAATTAGTAACATAATATTCGAATCTCAATAATGCCCTTATAAAAGGAAATATTATTAAATCATATTTCAACTGTGCGGTTATATTAATACAGAAGTTTATGGATAAGTTACATTGTGTATAATATATTCCAAAAAATCATGGAAAAATCCGTGAAATATAAATTTATTTATATAAAGTATTATGCACCTGTTTATTGGTTTTGTTAATTATAAATTGTACAAAATCACAAAATAGATTACTAAAAGCAACAACGAAGAAGAAATGAAAAAGGTTACAGATGTCAGAATTATTACTATTTTGAGTATCAATTTTAACAGAGCAAATAAAAAAAATAGGAAATAAAAAAGAGATAAATAAATAAATTCAAAATCAAAAATCAAAATATCCTTTATTCAATTTAGGCCCTGAGAAAGCGCTTATGAACGTCAAAGCCACCACCGGTTCGGAAAACCCCAGTCATCGATGAGAACCGGCAAACAACTCGATATGGTTTATCTTTTCATGTTATATATTTTTACAAAACATAAATAGATACATTTGTTATTAGTAGTAAAAGTAGAAGTAATAAGTACGTAGTAAGTAGTAGTTACAAAAGTTATTTAAATATCTTCACACACGACCATTCGATTTCAAATTAATCATAGACTATAATTAGTGTAGTCATAGATGGAATTTTAACACCTTTTAATAAGAACTTTTAGGGTGTAAGGGGTGTCGAATAACATCATAAGACTTGAGACACCAAAGCCAACCTCACCTACACGTGGTGCACCCTGCTGAGTAACGAACGAGGCAATGACGAATGCGGGGTGGTAGGGTTTTACAACCCGACTGGGTCGCAATTATGTATACGGCGAAAGAGCCCGTCGTAGCGATTCGTTTCTGTGGGTCGCGTTTCGGGATCAGCCTGTGCATATCCAGCTTTTCGCAGGCCATCATAAGACTTGAGACACCCAAGCCAACCTCACCTACACGTGGTGCACCCTGCTGAGTAACGAACGAGGCAATGGCGAATGCGGGGTGGTAGGGTTTACAGCCTGACTGAGTCGCAACCA
Source organism: Antheraea pernyi (assembly GCA_015888305.1). Taxonomy (NCBI): domain Eukaryota; kingdom Metazoa; phylum Arthropoda; class Insecta; order Lepidoptera; family Saturniidae; genus Antheraea; species Antheraea pernyi. Next base: position 1,181,290 of record MU158743.1, on the reverse strand, counting down.
CCATGTATATGGCGAAAAAGCCCGTCATAGTGATTCGCATCTGCGGGTCGCGTTTCGGGATCAGCCTGTGTATATCCAGCTTTTCTCAGGCCAGCATGACAGTGCGATCGGCGATGGATAGTGTGTCACCCGGTAGTCGCCATTGTTTTTGGATTGTACTGTGCTTACCATCAGGCATAGTGCAGTCATTTTTCTGTGCTACAATAAAAAAAACTGACATTATTTCCATCGCACAAAAATTGCACATTAAAGTGAAACTCGCTACCTCTCGGTACAAAGCTTTCCACTACTGTACCAGTAGACCTGAAAAATAATTTAAAAGACATAGTCTTGGCACAATTTTTATTTTACGCTTATTCGAGAATTACGAAATTAAAGCATAAGGACTGCCGACAGCAGTCAAAACTCAAAACAATGAAATAAATGAATTTTCATATTAATTATTAATTAACTTCATCTCAATTATGGTGTTCATATCTTTTGTTACTCGGAGCAGAATTATATGCATTTTTATAAAGTCTACTAATCAATCAAAGGTATGATGATCTGCAAAATATCAATATTACATGTACACAGGCCCTTATACTACGCGTCGCTAGTCTGACACAAGCCGCGTAAGTGCAATACGGCCGGTATACTGACGTGGGATGTCATGATGCAAAACTACAAAATAACTTGCCTAAAGAAGTTTTCACTTCAAAAATTAGAAGAAATTTCTTCTAGAAATCTCATAATTCTATATACTATAGACATCACGTGTGTATTTTTCTTAAATTGAAGAGAACCTTCTTTAAACAGCTTTGAAATTCTGATCCGGAAACTTTTTGTGTGTGAAAAAGTAGTGGGCGTAAACACTGTGTTGGGTAGAGTGTTGAAAGCACCGTTTCTCGTCCGATCGCCGAAGTTAAGTAACGTCGGGTGCAGCCAGTACTTGGATGGGTGACCAGTTGGGAAAACCGCGTGACGTTGGCTTTTTGTTGTATTTTTTGTAATCACTTGTGGATTTTGTAACGTCATCAATCTCACACAATTTGGTGTATTCTTAAGTTTATTGGAACGAAGTTCCTTAACGCGGCTTACGGGTAGTGCGACTTAATAGAAATCGTCACGTAACGAATATGCTGTGTGTGTGTGTATCGAGCCTGTTACAAGTAAATGAGCACTCGAGCGAGTGAGTGCGCTGCTGGGTGCGCAACTCTATCTCTCTCTGCCCCTGCCTCGTTTTATACTATAACCTCAACACACGCTTGTACAGACACGTGTAAATTTCGTGAAATAGTACTTGTTTTTTTTTTTAAAGATACCCTTATATCGTGTGTTTTATGTCTGTTAAAAATGGCCACGACTTTGTTTGCATTTCGTATTTTTATGACAAACGCTTCTTCTTTTAAATTCAAACCGATATTTATAGTTGAAGAGATTTCAAAATTTTTCGTACGAACAAATCTGGTGAACATTCGCAACGAACGTGCCTCTAATCGATACATCTCGTGCGTCGTCATCGATCCCACCGTGGCAGGTCAATAATTTATTTTAATTAACGATCGACTTGTCGTCTTAACGTGGGCGCCCCTGATTGAGGGCCTTCCGTCCCGCAAAAACCTGCCTCGCGACGGACTCCCGCGTGACTAAACGTTTTATATTACCATCAACTTCTGTAGACCAGAATTACATCTAACAAACGCTATACAACTTCAAACATAAAATTTAATGGCGTAATATATATTAATTGTTTTAATCTGAACAGTTACCGTTGGATCACTTCCTAACGTAAAGCGGCAGCGTTATACCTACATAGATTCTGTAATGGGCCTTTTTTCCCTGGTTTGTTAATCTAAAAGAATACTTATGTACGTATATATGTTACATGAACGGTAACTATTACATACAACGCCATTCCACACCGAGGTTCTGCAATTTTGAAAACCTTGCGCTAATTGCCATTTTGATTGATTATCTCCCACGATCTGTATATCAATAATCAACTATTAAGAAGGTCATGTGTTACTACAAAGTTGTGAATAGCTAGCTGCCTTTATACGTCACGCTCTTTCGTGCACGAAAACGCTTTAACGCGTGAAAAAGTCGTCGTGTGAACACAAACAATAAGAACCATTTACGAATGCAAAATCAATATCTCAACTGGATGGTACTTCCTAGAGAGATTGAGTATTGAATCGCCCTATTTAAAATACATCTTAGATTTAAGCTTTACAACCCTAATAAACTCATTATGGACAATAAAATATACTCTTTTAAATTGTAACTTTTTCGATGACGTCTTTATTTTGTATAAGAATTTATGGAAAGTAATTTTAAATGGTACAAAATAATAACATTGTGAATAAAACTTATTAGTACAAGGAACGGTGCATATTTAACTCTATAAAGATCTTCGCAGATCTCGGGATTATTGGACAAAAAATGAAAAAGAAAAATATCATAAAATTCCCGGTAAACTGAACGTGGTATGTAATAGAAAGACATAGTCTATTGAGACTTGTACCGGACCAGTATCGGCTGTCGTTCAGCGATGCCTCTCGCATACAAATCACTCGCGACATTCATACAGGAACGTAAAAACAAATAGGTATGTGACATATTCGACAGATAAACAATGCGCTTAGTGTACCTAATGCTTATATCCGCAATACACTGTTGAACAAAGCTAATATCTGTTCCCGCAATTTCCCAACATGGCAAAGTCGTTTTTTAAATATAATAAAGATAATTAATTAATACGAAGATATTATTAATTTATTATTTAAAACATTTGTATTAGTATACGGTAACATTGAATTTCTAGATCGTAGTAAAAGTTTATAAACGATTTACTGAAAACTGCTTCTAATAAAAGTCATGCCACGGTAAGGAAAAATGAAACTTATATCTCAAACACAAATCGCGAAGTAGTCCGGTGAAGCTGTTAAGGCCTTGCTAGGTCAATAGCGTAATCAGTTCGAAAAAAAAATAATTCGCGAAGAAAAAAGGTCGAAGCAGCCATAAGGACTACCGGCAGAGGTGAAAACTCAAAACAATGAAATAACTGTGTTCTCCTTTGAATTTTTAAATTAACTATAGCGTGAATGATAATATTTATATTTTAGACTTTATTTATTGATATTATTAACATTACTGTGGGTTTTCATACCTATTGGCATTCGGAGCAATAATTATATATATTTTTATAAAGTCTATCAATCAATTAAAGGTATGATGAGCTGCAAAATATCAATATTACATGTACTCAGGCAATTATACTACGCGTCACTAGTTTGACGGAAGCCGTGCAAACGCAATAGGGCAGGTCACGCTTACTAGCATGTCATGACGCGAAGTCATAAATTCATCTCCTGCCAAAAATACCACTTGAAACCAAAGTGTTAGAAATAAAATAAAAATAAAAAGTGTGTGTGTACTTATGTACACGCGATAGAAGTTATACTTTTGTGGCGTAAAAAGATAAAAATCTATTCAAATTTTTTATCTTTCGCCTTATTCTACGTTTGTAGAAAAAACGACACTAACAATAGAAAAAAGGTATTTAATTCGAAGAAATACAAACAACAAATACAAAAAAAAAATATATATTGACTAGAGCTAACTTCAGGGTTCGTGACGGTGTGCGCGCGCATCGTAATAACTTCAGGGTGTCGGTTCTTCGTGTCGGTGTGCGCGCGCATTGTAAAAATTTACTCTCATCATTTTTCCCTAACGCGCCAAAAGAAGTATAACTAAAAAAAGGAATGCAGTTTTGGAACACGAGAGGAAGTTTACCGTTGTTTATCTCTGCTTATTTTTAAATAAATGTTTTTATTTTTATTTTTCGAACTAACTACGCTATTGACCAAGCAAGGTCTTAACAGCTTCACCGGACTACTAAATGTTTATTGGTTTGGTCTATAATATGCATAATCGAACTATACAGACTTCGAATATACATATTTGCTAGATAAATTGAATTTTAAAAGAAGTATAACTTCAAAAGGAATATAAGTATAATATTTTATAATATATATATTCAAAAGAAATGCAATAATTTTAAGAGGTCCTAATTAATTGCATTCAGTACCTCGTAAACGGAAACCTCCCAGCTTTTTAGTAAAACTCTTTCAATGTAATAGAGTAAGGGCAATTAAAAGAACTTCAAGAAAAATGTTTTGAACACAAACTAGTACCAACATCAATCCATCCGGCGGACTCATTAAAATTTTCAATCAAAATTAATCACTCACCGGCTATAATGTTACTAAAACCGTTTTATGATACTCAAAGAAACTCATAAGTCTTCATTAAGACGAGATAACGATACATAAGATGGTGTGTACCAAATTAGAAGATCGGAAATGGTATCGATTCCCATCGGATTTGAAACGGGCGCTCCGGTTAATGTGGATTGCATCACAATCGATTGTAAATCGTTGCGTATGTGAGCAATAAATATTGTTAATCAATGTTGACCCCAAGTTAGCAGACTGAATGGCGCAGGTACACTCCCAATCATTGCGATTGTAATGAACGTTGTGTTTCTCAAACTTATTCGTTAAACTCTGATGTTTATTATAAATATTAATATTATATTAACTGACGTCTTAAAAAAGGTCGATTTATGAATGAACTTATCAGTGTTGTTTTCCTCGGTCCGAAAACCCAGCACTATTACTTCGTCCTCGCTTAATGCACTTTCTGACCTACATTTTGTTTGATAATTGATCTACCTATAAGTTTGTGGAGTCTAATAAAAATCGATTCGAATCTTAGTGTGTTAAATCGATTCATGAAAAAATCGTTCTCTTATTTTTTTGCAGTGAAACTTCTTTAGGCGCATGAGGGTAAATTTTTTACAGATGTAACGTCACGCAGGTATGCAACGGCAGTGACGTCATTTGCAGTAAACGCAGATATTTTATCTCATTTTTTTTTCTAGTTTTCTAAAGTTTTATATTTGTATAAATATAAACAAGACTTATAAATTAGTTCGCCAAGGAAGTTACACTTCTAACATGTGTACTTTGTATGCACGCACTTTTTTTACTTAGTTATAAATTATTGTGTGGTTTTATTTTTATCTAAATACAAAATATCGAATCACGATTGTATAATGTCATAGATGGTTTCACTGGATCGATTCGATGTTTAATATCGACTAAAATAAGCGATTCTTTTATCTCTAAAAATCATTCGCAGATCGTCATCCCTAGTCTATAAATTCCCTCAAAGAATTAACTTATACAATGCAAAACGATTGTTTATAATATAACCTATATTTCCACATATTAAATCGTTGAAATAAACAAAAAAAAACATATCATAACACTTAACTAAGTGGATATTGACAAACGGAATGCCAGCAAACACCTTGTAACAAATAAGAGACCATTGGAATAAATCATAAACTTTTACCAGCTCTGCCTGCGGCTTTTCTTGTCATTTGTTTTCATGGAACAGAATTTAATTACGTGGCACAATCTCATATATCTCGGGACTCGAAAAGGTTTCCATTATTTATTTAGAACATGTTTTAGATTTTGATACTATCGCCGAACACTTATTATATGTGTATTTCGAGAACTGTTTTGTGGGTTAGTCCTCTTAAAAAATAATATCAAAAATTGAAACACAGTTTTTCAGACATTATAAAACAAGAATCGACCTTTCCATATACTTAAAGAGAAAATTATCTACTTGGTAAAGAACTTCTGAAGGAAATACAAATATGTAAAAAAAATATTTTGATTTTCACAGGATGTGAACAAAACATTCGTTTTTAATTATTTTTTTATGCGTGAGTTATACTGAGTAACAAACATACAAAGACAATTTCTATTATATGTAATTAAAGATCGAATGCATTTGAATGTCTTTCGTCAGTCAAATTAATGTTCTGCCCACGGTAGATCACTGACAAATCAAATTTATTGTTCAGTTAAGCAATCATACAGTACCGTTGTTTGTATGATACATTTTGTAGAGCTGTTAAAACAGTAACTTGAGAACTTTGAGCTTAAACAAGTCAGACGTTGGTATGTATATATCTGTAGTATTTTCAAAGCAATTGCATGTAATTTTGAAATAGAATAACATTAATTATTCATATATTAGGGTTAGGCTACTTAGATAAAAATGCCTAAAAGCGCCAAAAATTATTAGGAAGTGCGTGACGGACAACGCAGGGCTTAAATCAGTGCGTATAGATACATACATTTTTGCCCAGAAATTCTTCATGTAATTTAAATCAGCGCTAATAAAGGACTTTTGGAAATTCCTCCCCTAAGATGTCTAAAACTCTAATCGTACATAGTTAGTTAAATAAATGACTCGATGATAGCTTAACATTTTAATATCATCATCGACACATACTCATTCCGCCTAAATAGGATCGGCACGACATACATTCTCCATCCACTCTTCGCTATCAGCTGTCAATTCAGTATTACTTTCTTATCATTCTTCACACAATCCATCCAGATTTCGATCTTCTTCTACTTCTATATCTATCCAATTTCTCTTTTCTAGTTTCATACCTCTTCCTCACGTGCTCATGCAACTCTAACTTATTACTCCTTTACTCCCGTTAAACTTTGGATCTTCCTTTACCAATCGTCCAATTTTTCTTTTCTAATTATATGACTTTCATACCCCTTCATCACGTGCTAATAGAACGCTATCTTCCTACTTCTTAACTTTCCTTACACTGGTGCTATTTCAAAAATTGTTCTCATTTATTTAAACCACCTAACATTTTAACATCAACAGATTTCTTATTTTAATAAACAGGTTTATTACTATCAGTTTCAATAATAATTTGGGAAATTATCGATAGAAATACATATCCACTTTGTATTTATGAAGTTTTAGCCTAAACGTGGAACATCTCATTATTTACTTGTTCAGTATCATCTTTAAAAATCAGGTGAGATAGTTATCCTAATATAAATTATTTAAGATAAGTTACTCAGTCCCGTTTCGCATTTAGAATGTACTAACATGATCGGTCTATTTTGTGTTCATTGCATTACAGTTTTGATAAGCAATTTGCTGTACTGCACACTCAATGGCCGTCCGTCGATACGTATTTATTAGTTGTCATGTTCAGTACTAACCTGTTAACTAACTAATCTGTTGTGATCTGGCTCATTATGCGTATAACATGTAATATTGTGAAGTAATTTATTTAAATTAGGTCGATCTAATGCAGATAATAACGCTTAGTTTAGAAACAAATTTAAACGATATGATGATATAATCAGGAGTTCTAATGAATACACTTAATATTACCGAATATGCAATTGGGAGTGATATGGTGTCGCCATCGGCGTTCCAAATTCACACCTCTAGGGATTAGTTGGCTGCTCATCCGCACATCCTGAAATCCAACAGAATTACGACAACCCTTACATTCTCTAGAGCCGTACTGTTACGTATTCTAGACTTGTGGATGGGTTTTCACTAGGTTTATGACTCGGAGCTCTTGAAACGTGAACTAAAAACGCTCTCCAAAGTTGACCGCATAAAAGTAACTTGTATTGGAGTTGTCCATAGATGACGGTAATCATTTACCATTAGGTGACCCTACAGCTTAAGTAACTGCTCTTTCGCATAAAATTTTTTGGAGACAAACCTTATACATAGTGTAAAATTAAGTGTTAAAAATTTGAAAACCTTACATGTTTTATTGTAACACGTAAAGTGACGTCACTATATTAAATAGTAAGCACCAATAGATCAAACAACCCATGAGATACCAAAATACGAGAAATCAAAAGAGACTTAAGGTACAGAAATTATACAGGGCCACTTGAAGTATAGACTTGTATTATGGATATAAAGAATTCAAATTTACGCTCGGCGTAAGTCTAAATTCTTAATCAGAGTCCAATATACGTTTCTTCCACCAATACCAGTATTAGATGGACCGATATTACAAGCGTTAATTTTATATTGAACATTAACGAGTCATTCACGTTAAATTAATTGACTGACACTCGTATGATCGCAGAACAGCGAAGTAATTTTTTATATTACCAAATTCGTGTTATTCAAAATATAGTTATAACAAATCCAGTGGAACTTTCACTTCATAAATGAAGCAATGTAAAGAAATAATAAAGTTTGGGCTTACTCCGTGCCCGCTTAAGGCGCGGCGTATCCGAGATTCGAGATAATATATAAGGAGATCTTACTATCATTGGCCTATTTTGTAAAGTCTGCGTTTCTCAATCTTTATGACTAATAGCTTTATAATATTCTTTTAAATAACCAATATCGCGTTACTTCAACTTTTCTTGCATAAATAAGGACGACAAATTTTAAATATAGAATTAAAAACAAAAACTATATTACACAACTAACCACATGCAACTTCATCTGCGTTAAATTACAATATAAAACATTGGAACACTTAACGCCCTCTAGTGACGAGTTACAGTAACATAGATATCATAAGAATCTTGTTCAAGAAAGAGAACGTATGTGCTAAAATAAATTATTTTACAATATCGGACAATATTAGCATCGGATATAGTACCATCAATTCTTATATAAGTATAAATTATAAATAAATTTTAAATCAACAATTAAAGAGACAGCTGAATTATTTCCTAAAAATCTTCTTCCATTCCTATTGCATTTTGTAACTATTCACGATGATTACACTTTTCGTTGAATATGTTTTGTTTCAATACCAAAACCAAATACCAATGCCCCCAGTAATTTTGTTCATTTTCGAGTTTGAGTAACAACATTTTTTAAACAATTTTACAAAGGTATTATGTTCGAATAGCGACTCTTAAAAATGTGAACACAATTGTTTCAAAATATTGTAATTTATCACCATTCCATTAACATATTCTTGGTATATCGCTTCATCACATTATATATTGTAATCGTCTTATATTTATTCCCTGTTATTTAACTTCTTTAGTTATGTTATTTTTCTATAATAATCGTCATTATTCTTTGATTGTATTTAAATGGAACTTTGTCAAATATTATTACCACGGTGACTCGAGCATTTATTTTTAACAAAGGAGACTTGAAAAAACTTTGAGAGACGCACGCCGACGCGACGTAGCAATTCACAATAATTGAACTTGGGGGTCAGCCGGCCGATAGTGATCTATCGGCGGGTGGTACCGCTATCGGTGCCAATAATTAATTCCGTTCTATCATATTACAGCCACCAGATGCACCCGCACTTGATATTTATTATATACATTTTAAAATACAAATGACTATTAACTTCATAGTAAAGTGTTGCTGCTAATTTTGTCAAATGTTAGTAACTTTTCAGTGACCTGAATTGTGTCAATTTTTGAGAGCGAATTTGAAGTGTATATTTAATACTGTCAAGTGCAGCTGTCGGAACACACCAATACGTGCTTGGGGACATATTTTTAACTCGAGGGTTGTAGCTAGCCAGAAAGACTGAAAAAAAAAACCCTACCACAATGCTATGATTTCGTCACGTGGTTTTCCTTCGCCGAAAGCTCCGATTCAGTTGCAAGGTTGAATCTACACCGTTCGACGCGATGTCCGACACACTATCAACTAAGCCGCAATAGTTTCAATATTCCTATGATAATATTTGATCTTTCCTTTGTTTTTCATACTATCATATTCATGACTGCATTACATGCAAGCACAAACTCACGGCTATATACAGAACAGCCAAAAACATTGATGAGAACTATATGGGATGTAAGGGGTGTCGAATAACATCGTAAGACTTGAGACACCAAAGCCAACCTCACCTGCACGCGGTGCACCCTGCTGAATAACGAACGAGGCAATGGCGAAAGCGGGGTGGTAGGGTTTTACAGCCTGACTGGGTCGCAACCACCATGTATATGGCGAAAAAGCCCGTCATAGTGATTCGCTTTTGCGGGTCGAGTTTCGGGATCAGCCTGTGCATATGCAGCTTGTCGCAGGCCGGCATTACAGCGGCGACCTTGTACTGTGCTTACCATCAGGCATAGTGCAGTCATATCGCCGAGATACAATAAAAAAAACCTAAGTGTTTAAATTTTAATTTCCCTAACACTCTTTGCAAATTGAGTGAGACTTTTGCCGTTACATATTATGATCCAAAAGTGAACAAAACATAACAACGGTGTAAAGAATTCTCATCTCACATCACTTCATCATCATCTTTCAATACTCACAACAAAACACTATAACATCGAACACTTTAATCTATGGGTTCCTCTATTCAGCTATAAAAAAAACTTCACGATCGTCGACCTTAATTACGTATCATTCTGGTACAGTTAGAGGAAAAGGTACTCTAACTTTAAACGAGTTGAGTTGATATTTGAACGAAGGGATCTGGAAAAATCGTAATAAGCTTTCTAAAAAAAACGCCCCGACCCGCGTAAGATGGAATGTGGATCGTTCGTAAGTTAACCCAATGTGTTTGGTAGTTTCGTTGGTTTGAAAATGATTCCAAATGAACGTATAGATTTTATATAAATGTTATTTTATACGCGAATATATCGTCCTTTGCGAAGCGAATATTACTATAAAGTTTTTGAGAGTCTGAACTCGCTTAATTTATAGCTTTTGGAATGATTTCACAAATAAATAAATCGTCATAACTACTGTCTTTATATTTAAAAGAATTAAATTAGCATATTTTATCTCACAAATAACATGAAATTTAAATCCACATGTTGCTCATCAAGTATCAAGTTCATCAAGCAAATCTACTAGAATATTCGAACGCTTGTAAAATATTTACATATCCTGCAATCTATATATATAATAAAAATGTAAACCTAACGTATCTAAAAAGTACATTTTTAGATTTTTGACAAAAAAATTGTTGCAGGTCTCTTGGATTAAGTAATAAAAAACATTTCAATTATTTTTAGAAATGTCTGTCTGTCTATCTGTACGTCTGTCTGATTGTTTGAACACTTTTTTTTTGTTTTTCGAACTGACTACGCTATTGACCATGCAAGGTCTTAACAGCTTCACCGGACTACTAAGGCGAGCGCTTAAGGCACTCAGCCGATTTTATTTTGACAACTAGCTCAAGGGTGCACGGCACACCTCGGCTTTGGCTGTTGCCTGATACATGCAATTCGCGACCTATCTGTTAAAAAGTACTGAATACATTAATTTTAGCAACAAAACAAGTCGCGTGATAATCGGAATGTGCGCATGCATTTTACGAACGCGATAGTTTTAGACCGTTTTTGTAATCAATAATTAGATAAAAAGTGAAATATAATTGGTTTACAAATATAATTATTAAGACAATATAATTTAATTACGCTGCATTTATATATAAATCTAGTTACTAATTAAACTGAGATGTAAGATTAATATAAAGTATTAATAGGAATAAATCTATTATCTATTCTCAACAATTTTAACAGATAGCTCTAGAGATGTATTGCTTTTTCCAAATACGTATTGTAACATGTTATTAGGTACAATAGTGTAAAATAAATATTCACAAAGTTTATGCCTACACTTTTATTCATTGTTTAACGACTTAAAGTAACATGTATTATATTCTATTATTATTGCTTAACCTGTCTCGAAAGGCGCAATGTCAATTTTATTGATATATATAACTTAATGTGCTAATATTGAATTATTCAATTGAATAATAATGGTTGATAAAATAAAATTTGTAGATTTCTAACATACATTCGACATTTACAGTTATCTTTTGTTACATTCATTATTTCTAATAGTGATCGTCCTGCGGTCCGACTTCGACCATAAATTATGAAAAAATTAAGTTTCAACATTATTGAGGGTTATTACCAAAAAGTAATTAGATATTGTATTCTAATAGACGTAGAGATCGTGAACTAGGACAAACAAGATTCTACTATCTAAAAAACCTAACTGTCACAATTTTTATATTGATATCACTAAAGTTAATCAATAGCTACTAAACAAAAAGAAAATCGGTTGACAAACAGTGGAAGTGGAACTTAAATATTTTATCTTATATATTGGTGTAACAGGACTAGAAGATATTGTATATATTCACGTCTTATTTTCAATTCTACAGGTCACGCAATTTCGTCCCACACTACATATGGCGTAAAACATCTCGTCCTTGCGGCGTTGGACTCAGTCCATGGGATAACCACCTTTACATATGCGGGATGGACAGTCACAGCGTACTGGTATTGGAACGCGCGCAGGCTAAGATTGTCACGCGTCTACAGTGCGATGACATGTTATGCCCTGTACATATTGCTTTTATGAAGAGCCTCGGTGAAGTCTATGTAACGGGTATGTATGTTAATAATATGTAGCATTGCATCTAGTATAGAAACTAGAACTATTGGTTTCAGCATGAATGGGTCGGCTCGTGTGGGGTAGTACCACCCTCTCATAGAAAACCGACGTTAAGTAACAGTGCTTGCATTGTTGCGTTTCGTTCGGTCAGTGAGAGCGCCAGAGGCCCACCTCCCTTCCCCTCTCTTCTCCCTCTCACTCCCTTTCCCCCAAACACAGGCTGGCAACGCACTTTCGACTCCTCTGGTATTGTTGCCCACAAGATCATTTGCCCGTTATAACATAAAAAAACTATTTAAATGATAGCATTCGTTAAAAAGAATAAAGAACGTTAGAAACTGGTACCTACTAAAGGTTTTAATTTATTTCCTTTGATAATTTATTTTCCGTTATACGGCTATTGGTACTGTAATCTACCATTATAAAGAAAAAGGATTTGAATTTTCAAGTTAAACTTTTTTATGTGACAACTAACAGTGGGACACTGTGTCGAGTAGAGTGGGAGCAGTGTCTCGCTTGCCTTTGGGTATTTGAGGACAGTGAGACATACGTTCTTCTCGCTTTCTTACTTTCTGTCTCGTTGTAAGTGGTAGCGTGGCAATCACTGAACACGATATATGGCATTTAAAAGCAATTGATGAATATTTAAAGCGTTTCCCTGTAATACAAAATTTCATTTCTATCGTGTGTCTTTACGACACACCCTGTTTTTGTTTTGTAATGGAGAAACTACAAAAATACTTAACTGATTTTAAAAATTCTTTCACCTATACAAACCTACATTATCAGCGAGTAGCATAGAGTGTATTTTATTTTCAAAAGCTACATTGAAGCGAGCGAAGCCGCGAGGAAAAGCTAGTGCTCTGTATAGACAATATAGTTTTAAAAATAAGCTACTTAAATATATAATACATGTATACGTATGTTGACCAGTGATGTATTGGTAAAAAAAAATTAGGTAAGCAGAAAAATACTCTATACATTTTCAGATAAATGGAAACACTGTGTCCATGTTTTTTCAAAGGACGGTGATTATCTCAGATCCATTGGACAAAAGGGCAGCAGAGTAGGAATGTTTCGATCGCCAGAAGGTATCGCCACGGATAATGCTCAGAACCACATCTACGTTGTCGATACTGGAAATGATCGAGTACAGGTAGATTCATTTAAATTACTGGTCATAAATAAACTCAAATAAATATAATTTTACATTGAAGTATATATATTCTCCCTTAGGTATGTGTAAGTATGGTCATTTATTTGATGAACTGTGTGTGTGTGTGTGTGAAAGTGTTTAATACTGTCAAGTGCAGTTGTCGAAACACACCAACACGTGCTAGGGGACAGATTTTTAACTCGAGGGTTATAACTAGCCAGAAAGACTAAAAAATCCTACCACAATGCTATGATTTCGTCACGGGGTTTTCCTTCACCGAAAGCTCCGATTCAGTTGCAAGGATATGAACCTACACCGTTCGACGCGATGTCCGACACACTATCAACTAAGCCGCAATAGTTTCAATATTACTATGATAATATTTTATCCTTCCTTTGTTTTCTATACTATCATATTCTAGACTGCATTACATGCAAGCACAAAGTCACGGCTATATACAGAACAGCCAAAAACATCGATGAGAACTATATGGGGTGTAAGGGGTGTTGAATAACATCATAAGACTGGAGACACCCAGAAGATGGTATCCCTGCTGAATAACGAACAATGGGCAATGGCGAAAGCGGGGTGGTAGGGTTTTTCAGCCTGACTGGGTCGCAACCACCATGTAAATGGCGAAAAAGCCCGTCATAGTGATTCGCGTTTGCGGGTCGCGTTTCGGGATCAGCCTGTGCATATCCAGCTTGTCGCAGGCCGGCATTACAGCGGCGACCTTATACTGTGCTTACCATCAGGCATAGTGCAGTCATATCGCCGAGGTATGAATAAAAAAACCTAAGTGTTTAAATTTAAATTTCTATAACGCTCTTTGCAAATTGAGTGAGACTTTCTGCCATTACATATTATGATTCAAAAGTGAACAAAACATAACAACGGTGTAAAGAATTCTCATCTCACATCACTTCATCATCATCTTTCAATACTCACAACAAAACACTATAACATCGAACACTTTAATCTATGGGTTCCTCTATTCAGCTATAAAAAAAACTTCACGATCGTCGACCTTAATTACGTATCATTCTGGTACAGTTAGAGGAAAAGGTACTCTAACGTTAAACGAGTTGAGTTGATATTTGAACGAAGGGATCTGGAAAAATGGTAATAAGCTTTCTAAAAAAAACGCCCCGACCCGCGTAAGATGGAATGTGGATCGTTCGTAAGTTAACCCAATGTGTTTGGTAGTTTCGTTGGTTTGAAAATGATTCCAAATGAACGTATAGATTTTATATAAATGTTATTTTATACGCGAATATATCGTCCTTTGCGAAGCGAATATTACTATAAAGTTTTTGAGAGTCTGAACTCGCTTAATTTATAGCTTTTCGAATGATTTCACAAATAAATAAATCGTCATAACTACTGTCTTTATATTTAAAAGAATTAAATTAGCATATTTTATCTCACAAATAACATGCAATTTAAATCCACATGTTGCTCATCAAGTATCGAGTTCATCGAGCAAATCTACTAGAATATTCGAACGCTTGTAAAATATTTACATATCCTGCAATCTATATATATAATAAAAATGTAAATCTAACGTATCTAAAAAGTACATTTTTAGATTTTTGACAAAAAAATTGTTGCAGGTCTCTTGGAATAAGTAATAAAAAACATTTCAATTATTTTTAGAAATGTCTGTCTGTCTATCTGTACGTCTGTCTGATTGTTTGAACACTTTTTTTTTGTTTTTCGAACTGACTACGCTATTGACCATGCAAGGTCTTAACAGCTTCACCGGACTACTAAGGCGAGCGCTTAAGGCACTCAGCCGATTTTATTTTGACAACTAGCTCAAGGGTGCACGGCACACCTCGGCTTTGGCTGTTGCCTGATACATGCAATTCGCGACCTATCTGAGCTAACCTAAGCTAAGCTAACTATTCATACATATATGAGTTGTTGAAACATATACAGTACAGATAGCCATTTCTAAAAAAGATTGTACATGTATTTTATTACTTCTTCCTAGACACCTACAACATTTTTTTTTTACAAAAATCTAAAAATTACATACACGTTGTCGCAGTGATGTAAGATTTTGTGTCACTGTATCGCGCGATCAGCGTACTCAAGGGCTCCACGAGAGAACGGACCTAGGCTTGAGCCGTTGCCGAGGGGGGCATTGTTTGAACACGCATCACTGCTAAAGTACTGCGATAACAATAAAACCTCACCAAGAAAATTTCATTAAAATCAGTTCACTGTATCAATAGTTATTGTAATTTTATTGACGATGCGACTTAAGTACGAGAGAAAAGGAGATAAGTAAATGGATTTAATACATTTAAATGATTTTATTACTCACTGTTTTTTTACATTAGAGTCCACGCGGACGAAGTCGTGGGCGCAGCTAATACTACCTAATATTATAAATACGAATGTGAGTTTGTTTGTGTATTTGCTTGTTATACTTTCACGCCTTAAATACTCAACCGTTCAACATGCAATTATGTATTAGTTTTTAGAGCTACAGAAAAGTACATATTTCATTTAAATAAAGCACGGTACCAAAGGAAGAGATTAAATTTGCATTAAAAGTCAGCTTTTATTTGTTTGTTTAGCCTGTGTCTGGCGTTAGCTTTGTTTTATGAAATATGTGTTACCTTACTGTGAGAAATCAATTTAGTTTCAATTATAGCAAGCTATTTACATATGTCTCAGTTACTAGTTTTTGCTAGCGGTTTCGCTCACTTTAGTATATTTTAGCCGCTCTCTTGTGAATTTTGTCTGGATGTAAATTTTGTCTGGATGAGATATACCCTATTCGCTTTTCTGTTCCCCTGGTAACGTCCATAATAAATTTCAATATGATCAAATCTATACTATATATACTATAAACTATATATATACTATACATATTATAAAGAGGTGAATGAAGTTTGTGAAGTTGTAGGAGTAAGAATATCTGGACCTACTGATCCGATTTGAAAAATTCTTACAGTGTTAGATAGCTCATTTATCGAGCAAACAATAGGATATATCATCACGCTAAGACTAATAGGAGCGTAGCAGCAATGACGAATGTCTCAATATAATTTCTTTTTCTTTTGAGAGGTTCCGCTGAGTTTTTGTTTTAGCTCAAAGTAACTATTTCTTTTTTTTTTTCGAACTGACTACGCTACTGACCTAGTAAGGTCTTAACAGCTTCATGGGACTACAAACTATTCCGGACGAAGTCGCTGACAGCGGCTAGTTATTAATAAAGGCATGAAAAAATGACAATCAAAAAAACTTCCTAGCCAAGTATTTATAATACGTGGAATTAATAGAATTAAATCATCACTCGCATCCGTCTACTGGTATATCGAATCATATCTATAGAACTAAAAGTATATCATACTTGGCGATCTTGTTTCTTTGTGTATTTGCTTGTTATACTTTCACGCCTTAAATACTCAACCGCTCGACATGCAATTATCTATTAGATTTTAGAGCTATAGAAAAGTACATATTTCATTTAAATAAAGCACGGTACCAAAGGAAGAGATTAAATCTGCATTAAAAGTCAGCTTTTATTTGTTTGTTTAGCCTGTGTCTGGCGTTAGCTTTGTTTTATGAAATATGTGTTACCTTACTGTGAGAAATCAATTTAGTTTCAATTATAGCAAGCTATTTACATATGTCTCAGTTACTAGTTTTTGCTAGCGGTTTCGCTCACTTTAGTATATTTTAGCCGCTCTCTTGTGAATTTTGTCTGGATGAGATTTATCCTATTCGCTTTTCTGTTCCCCTAGTAACGTGCATGATAAATTCCAATATGATCAAATCTATACTATATATACTATACCTAATATTATAAAAAGGTGAAGTTTGTGAGGTTGTAGGAGTAATATCTGGACCTACTGATCCGATTTGAAAAATTCTTACAGTGTTAGATAGCTCATTTATCGAGCAAAGCAATGGGATATATCATCACGCTAAGACTAATAGGAGCAATGACGAATGTCTCAATATAATTTCTTTTTCTTTTGAGAGGTTCCGCTGAGTTTTTGTTTTAGCTCAAAGTAACTATTTCTTTTTTTTTTTCGAACTGACTACGCTACTGACCTAGTAAGGTCTTAACAGCTTCATGGGACTACAAACTATTCCGGACGAAGTCGCTGACAGCGGCTAGTTATTAATAAAGGCATGAAAAAATGACAATCAAAAAAACTTCCTAGCCAAGTATTTATAATACGTGGAATTAATAGAATTAAATCATCACTCGCATCCGTCTACTGGTATATCAAATCATATCTATAGAACTAAAAGTATATCATACTTGGCGATCACCTAATAACGTCGATGTTTACCAACTCTTAGTGAGTGTTATTTGACGATACATTTACATAAAAAACTTGTCTTTATCTTTGCTTTCTGACAACATATCGAACATGACAACACGTTTCAATGGATTCAATGTCCTCGTCGGAAAGTCGAAACTATGTTCGATATATTGTCAGAAAATAGAGTTTGAGAATATTTTACAGACCTATACCCCATTAAGATATCTATATATGTTTTCAGAATGTTGTCTTCTATCAGTTTTATGTTACAGTCATAGTAATTAATCTGGATATAACATAACTATCCATCCGTCTATACTAATGTTATAAGGCTGAAGAGTTAGTTTGCTTGAACGAGCTAACCTCAGGAATTACTGGTCCGATTTGAAAAATTCTTTCAATGTTCGATAGGTAATTTATCCAGGAAGGCTATAGGTTATATATTATCGTGCTAACACTAATAGGAGCGGAGCACCAATAAAGAATGTTTCAAAATCGGGGTTAACGTACGTATTATATAAAAATATTTTTCCTTCCATGTAAACGCAGTCGCGAGTTGAAGTTAGCGTTAGCCCAAAGTAATTATTCCACGGAAGAAGCTATTATCCATATAAATTACATATCAGGGGTCTGCAGTATTGCGTGCACTATATAAAAATTCCTAGATAGGTGTCTATTAAGTTTTTTAGTTCAGCAATGACGAATGTCTCAATATAATTTCTTTTTCTTTTAAGAGGTTCCGCTGAGTTTTTGTTTTAGCTCAAAGTAACTATTTCTTTTTTTTTCGAACTGACTACGCTACTGACCTAGTAAGGTCTTAACAGCTTCATCGGACTACAAACTATTCCCGACGAAATGGCTGACAGCGGCTATTTATTAATAAAGACATGAAAGAATGACAAACAAAAAAACTTCCTAGCCAAGTATTTATAATACGTGGAATTAATAGAATTAAATCATCACTCGCATCCGTCTACTGGTATATCAAATCATATCTATAGAACTAAAAGTATATCATACTTGGCGATCACCTAATAACGTCGATGTTTACCAACTCTTAGTGAGTGTTATTTGACGATACATTTACATAAAAAACTTGTCTTTATCTTTGCTTTCTGACAACATATCGAACATGACAACACGTTTCAATGGATTCAATGTCCTCGTCGGAAAGTCGAAACTATGTTCGATATATTGTCAGAAAATAGAGTTTGAGAATATTTTACAGACCTATACCCCATTAAGATATCTATATATGTTTTCAGAATGTTGTCTTCTATCAGTTTTATGTTACAGTCATAGTAATTAATCTGGATATAACATAACTATCCATCCGTCTATACTAATGTTATAAGGCTGAAGAGTTAGTTTGCTTGAACGAGCTAACCTCAGGAATTACTGGTCCGATTTGAAAAATTCTTTCAATGTTCGATAGGTAATTTATCCAGGAAGGCTATAGGTTATATATTATCGTGCTAACACTAATAAGAGCGGAGCACCAATAAAGAATGTTTCAAAATCGGGGTTAACGTACGTATTATATAAAAATATTTTTCCTTCCATGTAAACGCAGTCGCGAGTTGAAGTTAGCGTTAGCCCAAAGTAATTATTCCACGGAAGAAGCTATTATCCATATAAATTACATATCAGGGGTCTGCAGTATTGCGTGCACTATATAAAAATTCCTAGATAGTTGTCTATTAAGTTTTTTACTTTTATTTCATACTAGCGGGCCCGGCAGACGTTGTCACACCCTGAGTATGAAAAAATCCTTAACAAATTATATACTAAAACGTTCCTCGTGAATCAGTCTATCACTGGTGAAAGCTGCATGAAAATCCGTTGGGTAGTTTTTGAGTTTATGGCGCACAGACAGACAGACAGATGCGGTAGGGGACTTTGTTTTATACTATGTAATAAATAATAATAATGTACTTGAGGTTTATGTCAAATTATCACAATATCTTCATTCAATGTACATTTATTAAATATACCTACATTATTTCATTTTGCATATTATATGTATAGTTTATATGTATTTGTTATATGTATTTACATGCACTCTAAGGTTTAACTATGTATTATCTAAGTATTATTTTGGTTTCCTGTTTTTATGAGTGACTGTATCTAAACCATGTGTTGTAATAATGAAAATATCAATTATTTTGGCGGTCAATTTTTGAATAAAAATGTTCCTCTCTGGCTGGAATTAACCAATATTATGGAACTTAGTGTCATCCAAACTAAAACGGTTCTTGGCGTAATCAAATTTTTAAGGCTTTGATACAAATAATCGCGGATTTTAATTAGTTTTCGTGAGTATTTTAAAATCGATGTTGTAGTTTAAAATATCATACAAAAATCTCTTATCCAAAATTCATCGAAAATAAAATTAATTTTAATTGTAAATTCTAAAATAAATTGCACTATATCCTTCAATTAAAGAAATTAAACATGTTCACGAAGCCCAAGGTACCAGTGACTTTAGTCAGTG
This sequence comes from Antheraea pernyi, assembly GCA_015888305.1. Classification (NCBI taxonomy): domain Eukaryota; kingdom Metazoa; phylum Arthropoda; class Insecta; order Lepidoptera; family Saturniidae; genus Antheraea; species Antheraea pernyi. The sequence continues at coordinate 1,161,084 of MU158743.1, read as the reverse complement.
TATCTGGTCACTGTATTGTATACATAATAACCGTATTAATTACATTGACTGCAACATGTAGACTTTAATTAATATTTTAAATTCCCTACACATAATTTAACGATTATAGATTGTAGACGATTACTTGAAACGTTTTTCGGAAGACTATAGAGGATGAGTTTATCTTCGAACGGTAATTATTTCAAATATACATATATTATAAATGTCGCAACATTATCTCTGTCGTTTGAAGTGATTCTTTCAATATCTTTAAAGACTACTTTGAACTTGGAAAGAATAATCTAAAAAATATATCATTTAGTACGTTGACTGCCACGGGAATTTTAACGAAACTGGAAGCCTTTTTTAATGGTATAATGTTACTAAGATGGTAAATATAAATTATAGTAAATAGTAAAAATCATGAAGTAAAAAACAACATTGATGTTGGAAGAAAAACATGGCATGAATTATCTATTTGAAACTGCAACACAGAAGTTCATATAAGCCAGAGCCGATTTTACTTTCTCTTTCCTAATTTTCTTTTCTGGAACTGCTTACGCTATTGGCCTAGCAAGGTCTTAACAGCTTCACCGGACTACCGCTTTCCTGTAGCTGTTAGTAGCTGTAGAAGTAATAGTAGTAAAAGCTATACAAATATGTCAACTAAAAAAGGGACGAGACAACTCGTAGTAGACCTCCTGGGCACGTTAAAAAACTATGAGATCCAACGCACCAAGAGGAAGAGAAATGACTCCTATCAAATTGCGGCCTCCCTATATATTATAAATTCTGAATATATGTTATACGAAAAAAACAAATTAATCAAACGAAAGTTCATTATTATATCCAGTTTCTTAGCCGTTTCAATAACCGTGAAGCTACACTTATCAACTTCAACCCGAAACTAGTTCAAACATTGAAACATAACAGTTCTCAGTCAAGTGTTCGTGATTACGTATATATGTGTATGTCACGTCGCGTCGCACTTGGCGCCTGCCTAGACGCGTGACATAGTGTAACCGACAACATTGTAGTGATAACACTTTATACATTGTATAACCATATCGAGTAGAAATTAAATCTACCTTTTGTGCTTTATAGCGTTTCATATATATATATTTTTTAAGGGTTTGGTCACAAAGCGACCATGCCACCCTTATTGGAAGGCATATATAATCGATACTACACACATATAATCGCAATTTACCTCCTATTGATAGCAACATTGGCTAACCTGTACAGCATCCTGGCTTCATCCGACAAAGGTGAAGCCAAAATGCCGTTACAGACCCCAACGCAGCGTAAATCCTTACCTACTGTTAGGCAGTACTCTCGCCTTTCTGCTTCATTACGGACACATTCCACAATTATATGATAAACATCTTCTACTCTGTTACACTTAGTATCAATTTCATCTGATGTTAATTGATTATATATATTATGGTCTAAGATGTCTTTTTTTCTAACTGTGATGAAGGGTTCCAAAGTCGCCGAACCTTGGCTTGGGCTGTTGCCTTGTATGCAACATCACTAATCTATCTAAGCTAACATACATATAGAAGTTTGCGAGACCATATATCTATAAGTTTGTGTGCCTCATCAACTTGAATATTTATTTGATGTCCGACAACTAACCTAAAACAAATTAACCCAGTTCGTATAAGGAAAAAAAATCATTCCACTATATGTATACCTACTCGTGTGTGTGTGTGCATGCAGGTATGATGAGGGTGGTCAGTATTGTACGCCACGTTTGCGTCAAGAGTTGTGGCTACAAGTCAGGTCTGAGTTTGTAAATACGCTAAGCCTAGATGAAGCTGACTTTCAAACGCAGCTGCCAAAACACACTAACATGTGCTTCGCAACAGGTTTTCAACTTAAGGGTTATAATTAAGCAGGCAGATTTAGAAAAAGTCACATCACCGTGTTTCATCATGTTCTTCTTACAGTGAAAACTGCGATTCTGTTGCAAGAATTAGAACCTATATGGATCAACGTAGTGAACACGCTATGAACTAAGATACTACTTTTTTATAATCGCTTCTATTAAGTTAAATGCATAATTAAGAACGGATACATTAACAAAGCATGATAATCATTCGATTTTAACAGCAGGATATTACAAGCTAATTTTGTGTATATATCACGTACTTGTTTCTTAACAATTTGTTGCCTTCGCTTATTTACTTTGTTTAAAATGTATCTATACGCATAAATAAAATTGTATATTTGTCTGTTCTAATGTATGAAACGTTTGAATGTGATTTTTCACAATTGAAATCTTTTTTTGTATCATAATTTATTACTCAAATATTAAACTCAGTGTCGTTTTACATTATATAAGTATATAATAAACATTATTTTCATCACACACGTATTAAAATACCAAAGGCATATTGTATTTGTTTTATAACAAGTGAAACTTGCAACTCGACTCTTTGTACAACTCATACACTATACTTGTAACTATGTGATAATTCTCTACAGCACTTGACCGCAGTAAAGTTAAAATTGGCCATTGACCTTGTGCATGTTTATTTATTTTCTTATTTCACATGTGTGCATATATTTATATTTACAGTGTCACCTAGAATACTGTAATTGGTATGTAACAGTTAGGCTTTAATACTTATTTAATATGCCAAATTAACCAAGCTTAGTAATACATACTGCATTGCATGCTTTTTTTAGTAACTTAATTAGTATTTTATCATCACTATTACTTTAAATACTCGACTCTATAGAAAATAATTTCAGGCAAGGATGAACTTTATCTAGTTACCGAGGGTACCGTTGTACCGTACAAAATATTGATCAAAAAAATTTGTCTATATTTATTTACACAAGGACCCTTAAAATGACGCTTGTCCAATTTATATTATTCGGTATTTTGGTATTTTGAATTTTTTTAGATTTTAAAGTCTATAGCTTAATCAAGTTTTATGCTTGTATGGATTATTGTTTTAATAATATAGTAAAAAAGAACTTTATTGTATGACTACTACAAATTTGACTTTGGTATACTTTATAAACTCTAGCGTTTGACTACATTCTAAACTGATATTAAATGACGACCAGGTCTAAGACTGATTGGATCTCGATTTCAGCTGCTGCAATATACTTATTGGTGCTATGCGACAGATATTTAACTCGACCGTAGTAGTTTAATAGTAGGGAAACAAAAAAATTACACTTACTACCATCATACTATAGTTTCATTATGTTTTTTATTCTGTAAAAAGCTCTGTTTTTTTACAAAATTCGAAACTACATAGTTTGAAGCCGAATTCGAACACGCTATAAACATTTTTCGAATTATTCACATTGATCTCCCTTACTTCCATATATCATGTGAAAATTACTGCCACCTACCTATTATAGTTCAAGAGCTACAGTCCATTAATATTCGGACGCAGGACACGTCGCACCGTGATGCGGCTTAAGCCTAGAAATAAGGTTCCATTTATTATAACGGAACCCCAAAAAAGCGGTACCTCTTTTCCATATAAATATGTAAGAAAGGGATATTATGTAATAGTCGATTACAATACTGTTACAAAATTATATTAACAAAACTATTCATTTGTATAGAAACTAAGGAAATTTTCAACCAAAACGATGCCTTATGTATAATAACATTGGATAAACGACGGCAGTTTACCGAACGAAACCCAGAACACAATTTATGTTTTGCATTCTAATGACATTTCTCCATTTGGACAGATGACAGTCGTAAAAATAACCGAGCGCCCGATTCCGGTTGTTTCGAGTTTAATGTCATAATCGACATTGGTTTTTGTGAGCATTTATTAGTGATTTATTTGAATTTTGAGCGACAAGGGCTATGTGGTAGTATATTTGGACATCACATCAATCGACGCAGTAAATCCTACAATAAACTGGAATTTTTAGAAAAGGAAAACATCGCAATGTTACCACAACATGGTTGTCAGGCTAGCTCTATCAACAAACTCTACTTGTTCTTACCCTCATCCCACTTAAGTAGGGTCGGCACAACATGTTTTCTTTTTCCACTCTCCTCTGTCAGATCTCAATATTCACACCTTTTATACTCTTTTGTTCACATATTTCATCTATACCTTTCCATCTTCCTTTACTCCTATATCCGTCCACCTTCATACTTAAGACTTTTCGAGTTTCATGACTTTCATCTCTTCTCATAACATGCCCATACCATGCTAACTTATTACTCCTAAACTTCTCTGTCACTGATGATATTTTCCAACTTCCTCGGATAACTCATTTTTAATATTATCCATTCTAGTTACACCACACTTAGAAGTGTGTTTCGCTAGCTGCACTTAAGAGTCATCCTTTACAGTTTTATGTATTAAAATCTTAGACCACAACTCTCTAACACCAGGTAATGTAAAGCATTTTTTTGAATATTCCTTATCTAATATTATAAATACGAAAATGAGTATGTTTGAAACGCTTTCAGCTTTAAACACTGAACTGTTCGTTGTCATGGGTACAAAAAAGGAGATAGAGTACATTCATAAAAAAAATAGGTATAGTGATACGTCAAACCTATATTAGCGTGGGCGAAACCGCGAATAAAAGCTAGTAATTCATAATTTGGTCAAGCAAACTTTCAAGGCAGTGCTCACATCATCAACATGCTTTAGTGAAGATGTAATTTAACTTTAATATTATTGTTCACAATAAAAAATGCTTTAAAACGGAATCTATGATATTTTCAAATTGTTAACGATTAATTATGATTCCGATTAATTACAATTTAAAAAAAAACTTAATATAATTGAGAATAAGATTGTAGTATAGTATTGTGATACGAAGATAATGGAAATTTATTAAAACAGGAATATAGAAGTAAGAATAATAGGAGCCCTAAACTCAGCATGTGATCATAATAAAGCAACGCCTCACCGTGAAAACATTTAAAAGTTTATATATAACAGTCTATATGTAGACCAATAGATTTTTTTGAACAAAAACAAATATAAAACTTATTTTCCCAATTACTTCAGCTGAAAGTTGATGTCATAATAAAAAATAACGTTAGCGACATTAGAATAACAAAAAGCGTTAGATGGTTTGAATTTTGCATGAATGAAATTAATTTATGGTAAGGGCTAACCATAAATTATGTTACACGAATTGAATGATTTTTTGGAATACCTAGTTCGTGTCGTAGGTACACGGTCACATTTGGGAGATCTCTTCCCTGATGTGATGTGACTTTGTTGCAATTTGAAATGTGTAAATAATAAAATTAAAACAACACTTCCAAAATTAAACATATTTATATCTAAAAAAGGGTTGATGTGTATTTTCTTGCCGCGGAAATGTGGGGCAAACGTTGTGGTGCTTATGTTTTTTTTTCTGTACATAAAACATATTTCTAGGATAATAAACGATGTAGACAAAGTCACGAGTATTAGCTAGTTTAAAATATAGTTTAATACAAAGTTAACAACAAATCAAATATCTTAAATTTATACACGTGCTATACGATGTCACACATTCTTGACTCACCTGCCATGCTTTAGATGTAACGTGATTTGTGGATGACCCCTAAACATTATAGTTATTGTTCTATATTTATATTATCTGTAATCATCTGGCTTGGTAAACAACTAAAGGATGGTAGATTCTTATGATATCGAAACTACATCTCTTACCAGACAGCTTTTGCAAATAAAAATTTAATTGTGTTTTAATTTGTTTTCAGTGTACATAAAAAAGATCATAAGATCACATGCTAAAAAGAGACAACAACATGTCTTCCCTATAAACGGCTTGCAATATTATAACATGCAATAGAATAGGCCATACAAATAAAACATGTCTAACCTTCGGAACGTAAAAACATACAAACCCCATGATATATAGCCAGAGAGCCCCCGCCGCGATGTCGCTCCTTCGATACTTTTTATAATTTCTGCGCACCCATTTACAGAGGTAGCGTAATGTTTATTAATGAGTCTTAAAGCTTAAATTCTATTAACAACAATGTTAATGCTTCAGCTATAATGATGGGATTTTTAATAAAAGCACAAACTAGTTTTTCCTTTACAACGAACCAATATCTTGTTCTGGTCATGGCTAATAGATTTATTACGATACTAGTTGTAATCAGCTGTTCTGTCTGAGTGTTTAACTAATGTGAAATATACTGTATTCCGTATATGGAGTTCCTATCCTTAATTATTCTTCTTTAGTATAATGCTGATTTTATGAGAAGAGGTGAATGTGAATGAAAAATTTATGTGTGGATAGACTGAAGAATATATCAGTATAAAAGGTATAAATACAGAGTTGGTAGCTACCAGTGGAAAGTGAAACAGGACCAGAGCATGTTGGGCCTATCTCACTTTAAGTAGAACGAGGGTAAGAAGATGATGTTTAAGCCCTTATACTTCAAAGTTGATATACTTATAGTTACTTATAGGGTGATGACACTAAAAACATTGGAGCAGGCGTCTCCTTAATTGCCAGGCTGGACTAAGGGGGAAAGGGCGGGGAATCTGACCTTCTATTACACCGGTTTGACGGAGAAAGTTAGACTAGGTTGTCTTGTTCAGCGGGCGACCTGGAGTTCAGGCAAGGCATACCTTGCCGCCGTGTCTGCGCGATGCATGCTCGCACAATTCCGCTGCTAATATGACACTATCCACCTCTTTCCCGAAGGACTGGATGTGCGAAGCAGAATCTCCCACGTCAAGAAATCCTTTCATTCAGCATTCTTTTTTTTTTGGCAATTAATCCTCTAGTAGATTATTACTGTGATTGTGTAATAATATATTACAAGTTCTTTATAAGACTCTATCACTTACCACCTCTCTCTGGGGAGTGACTGTGGAAACTGGATCTCCTCACCTAAAGAAGTAGCCAGCATAGTTTTATTCACCATTCACTTTTTTGCCAAACAATCCCCTTATACTTCAAAGTTGATATACTTATTGTTACATATAGGGTGAGGACACTAAAAACGTTGGACGAGGCGTCTCCTTAATTGCCAGGCTGAACTAAGTGGGAAAGGGTGGGGAATCTGAACTTCCGTTACACCGGTTTGATGGAGAAAGATAGACTAGGCTGTCTTGTTCAGCGGGCGACCTGGAGTTCACGTTATGCCTTGTCGCCATGCCGGCAGGATGCATGCTCGCACAATTCCGCTGCCATAAGACTTATGACACTATCCACCTCTTTCCCGAAGGAGTGGATGTGCAAAGCAGGTTCTCCCCACGTCAAGAAAAAAAAGGAACCATCATCCTTTCATTCAGTATTCTTTTTTTTTGGCAGTTTTTTCAGGGAGTTTTTGTGACAAGTCAGAATCCATAGTCTGTCGTATTATTTTTCATACACTTCACAATACGTGCACAATAACCAATGTATCTTCTTTACATATAAATTTCTTCTGTACGTGCGTACGTCACTGCACTCCTCTTAAACGGCTGGACCAATTTTGATGAAATTTTGTGTGCGTGCTACAGTGCGTTCGGTCAGTTAGAGCGCCTGGGACCCATCTCCTCTGCCCCCTACCCCACAAACACAGACTGGCAATGCACTTGCGACTCCCTTGGTGTCGCTAGGGTCTATGGATGGCGGTGATCACTTACCATCAGGTGACCCATCAGTTCGTTTGCTTCTTATAATATATTTAAAAAAAAGATAATGATATTACAATTTTCTTGCAATTGTTTCAGTGTAATAACAAGATAGTGGTCCCCCTGTTAGATCTTTTCAGTGAGTTTTGGTGACAAGTGAAAATCCATAGTCCGTCGTATTATTTCCCATACACTTGTGCACAATAACCAATCTATCTTTCCATATAAATTTCTTCTGTACGTCACTGAACTCCTCCTAAACGGCTTGACCGATTTTGATGAAATTTTGTGTGCGTGCTACAGTGGATCTGAGAATGGTTTAGATATACAATTGGACCCGGCAGGTGGCGCTGCGGTTGACTTTTAGGATTTTTTTTATTATCAAGGCAGGACAACGTCCTCCGAGTCCGCTAGTATTATATAAAACACTATCAATATTACATAAAATAGAGCAAAATAAGACAAGAATATTAATAAATATGCAATACACTACATGACATTCCAAAATCCCGCCAAAAACTCCGTACCATTAATTATTTATCTATATTAAAATTAAAATAACTAAGTTGTATGACTGCAAGTTATTACATGAACAACGTTAAGAATCAACAAATATGGTAGTCATAATAAATTATATGTTACTTATACATCTTATATGCAATTAATAAACCGTCCATTTTAATGTAAATTCTATTATATTAAATAGAAACCCATAAATAATTTGAATCATAAAAAAAATTATACGTAAAAATCGCGACGTGTCACATCGTCTGCGACTGTGATAAGCATCGAGGAATTCCTTTTTATACATTTCTTTGAAATTATAAAATCGGACACAAATGATATTATGTTACTTGTGAGATGCGAGAATTATGTAAACTGTCTTATAAAAATCAAGTTGAATTTAATTACATTACGTTTTTAAAGATTTTTTATCATTCTGTTACATTTTTGGTCGTCTAGTGGTCGAAATTCATTATTTTGCAAGTTACAATATTAAGAAAAAATATGGACTGTTGCCATTTTTTTATTGATAATATTAAATTCAAAATAAGGAATGCAGTTTTGGAACACGAGAGGAAGTTTTGCCGTTGTTTTTCTTTGCTTATTTTTAAATAAATGTTTATTGGTTTGATCTATAATATGCATAATTGAACTTTACAAACTTCGAATATACATATTTACTAGATAACACGAATTTTATTTAATTGTTTTATTTCTTAACGGTGAAATATAATATTCTAAAGGTAATAATCTAAGCACTGATGAAACATTCTCGTACCACTCAGCTAAAGTAAGAAAATAAAGACCCATTTCTTGCCTTGTAAAATTACCAGTACGTTTAGGACCAAGCTGGTAGCACATGGCGTCTCTTATGAAATATTTTAAAACGACTCAAAAACATTTACAATACAGACAATTACAGATGTTTACAGAAAAAAACAATCATGCTTCGAAAATGAAATTATATAAAATTTAATAAAACCTTTCAAACGACAACTCCGCCTAAATCAAAAGTGTTATGTAAAAAAAAGTTTTAAATCAGACTTAAGTGTACAGGAACTTAATCTTAGCCTCATTCCGACATGGTCGCCGAAAAAGGCAAACGAAATGTAAAAAGTATTAAGCTAGCAACATTATCACTAATTCTTATTGACAGCTGGCCGCTTTTGTATCGTGTAGAAATGTCTTATTTCGGTTACCGTGGAGGGCAACGATCGCTGCGTTAATCCTTTTATTTTTTTTAAACGTCCAATCTCTCATTTGCATATTATCATTGATAAAATCAAAGGAGCTAAGGCAACAATCCCGTGAAATACTCGCCGATGAAATGTTAACGTATTCTGGCAGAACATAGATATTAATCGGCGTGCAGAAATTATGTACATGACGCCAGTGATTTACAGCGAAGCATAAAGAACAAAGCAATATAAAAAATCTATATTTTACGTCATTTAGGGGTCCCTAAATGCAGATAATTAACAGTATTGTTTTACCTACAATATTTTAGTTATGTATAACTGCGCTATAATTTAATGTAACCGAGCACGACGTGTAAAAATGGCATGCACTTTAATATAACTAGAAAGCTGTGAATTTAATTTTAGCTCTGTTATATCAGCCGTGGTATATCAAAACCAGTGATATGTTATATGTGTCTATTAAAGATAACATTGAATTACAGTGCCCGCAGTAATTTTGACTTGATTTACACAAGAACGAAGTCGTGGATACCAACTCATTTACAAAATAAGTTCATTTATAGTACCCAGTATGTATAACTGCGCTATAATTTAATGTAACTGAGCACGATGTGTGAAAATGGCATATACTTTGATATAAGTAGAAATCTGAGAAGTTATTTTTGCACTGTTATACGAGACGTGATATATCACAACCAGTGATATGTTATATGTGACTATTAATGATAACATTGAATGACAGTGCCCGCATTAATTGTAATTTAGTAGTACGTCTGAGTTTAAATTTAACTTGCGCGATACGTATCATACATTTTTCGTACTTATAACTGGCATAGCACGTGATTTATCCTATCACGTGTTATTAACCAGCGATGCGCGATATTTTCCATGCCTACTAAATACGCTAATAGGAATAAAACCTCAAATACATTTATTTATACATATGAGTACAATCGAAGTATATGTTGTTTGTCCGGGCTAATTTCCAAAATAGTTGAACCGGTTTTGATAAGATTTTTACTTGGAAATAGAGGGGTTTTCAGATCTCAGAGAGAGTTTTATAGACACCTTTTTCATAAGGGTTATAGAGTAATGACAAGATTTGATAGAGTTAGCTCAGAAATAGTAAATTAATTACAGAAATGAAGTAATTATGACGAAAGAACAATAAAAAAAAGCTACAATTAATCAATATAAAACATGTGGTTCCTGCAAATTAAATTGTTTACGCAAGAACGAAATCGTGGATACCAACTTATTTAAGAAACATCAACCCAAATTATTCAGTTAATTTATAGTATCCATCATTTGATTCGGCAATTCGGGGATAAGAGTGAGACGTCTGGCTAAGATCGGTTTGTGTAATGAGCTCTCTTTATCTCACAGCACAATGACTTTGATAGACAAAGATAACGCTATACAATCCCGAACTTAGACGACTATCTCGACCTATTATCCGACGTGCTAAATTTAAAGACGGTTACTGTCACTTCCATCCGAAATAATCTTTCGAAAGAACTTACAAAACATTACTCGGCGCTGTTTTATCTCTCAGTCTATGAGACTATTCTATTTATTTCTCTTTGCATAGAGATAAAGTATACGGTAAAATTTACATTTAAAAAAATCAATGACATGTCTAGATATTACTTGTATTCGGTAGTAATACTAAAAATTATATATTCTCATGGCTTCAATATCCAGGATAACTGGATAATTGTTTCATATCTTTTTGGATACACTATAAAAAAAAGGTAAACTAATTCGATTCTACGATTATGATTTGCATTATATTACCCTTTTATAGCAGATAAATGGATATAAACAGTCGAGTTCGCAATTCAAATCATTATGAAACCTGTTTGTTACAATAATTTATAGTTTATTCCTAACAACCAGACAGCACCTATGTTTAAAAACATGACCTTCAAATGTTCGCCTTTCAATTTTTTTTAACCAGTACTTAATTATTTGGTTGACTGTCGCTGTAGCCTAAAGCTATCTGTACCTAACTTACGACTTGAGTCGTAACCTAAATAAAGCATGATAAATTTAAAATTTTCAAAAGTCTTACTACTCGTAAATCGCGTTTCATTTTTGCTTAATTCTCTTACACTCGTTCACTGATCACAGTCCTACCCGCATAACTATTCCAAGCTCGCTTAGCGTAATTTTGACCTGTATTTTGTATGGTAATGCCCCACTTCTAAGGGTCTTTAGATAGCCTATTACTTTTTTAGTAAATCCCAACTAATATTATAAATGCAATAGTGAGTTTCATTCATTAAATCATCATACACAAAAATATATATTCCCGAAAGATATCTAAATCTACCTTAACGCGAGCAAAACCGCGAGCAAGGTGGTGAAACAAAGACATAAAATGCAGTTATAGAATTCCAAATATTTATTGAATCAAGGAGCATAGTGTTGCAACAATAAACAGGTTCGATAAATTAACGGAATTCTTTAATGTATGCAACTGAATCAATATTTTTGCTTGTCGTAAATTCCATTTATTATATTTATTTACACATTTAGAAACCTTTTTTTTCTGGATATAAGGTATGCTTTTTCTCTAAACTGATTACGCTACTGGATTAACGAGTCTTCACAGCTTCACCGAACTACTAAGTCGAGCGTTTAAGGCACTAAGCTTGGCAATAAGCACAAGGCAGCCAAAGTCGCCGAATGTTGACTTTGGCTATTGCCTTACATGAATGGCATCGTATGGCCTTTTATATACCCTTGACAATGTGCATACAAAATTTCATGAGGATCGGTTAAATAGATAAGCATGAAAGTGTTGCAAACAAACTCACAGCAATTTATAGGAAGTTCCAGAAACTTACGTTTCATTTTATAATTTCCTATCTACTTGCGAACAATAACTGGGTTATACTATGCAAAATGCCCACATATTTTACACAACAGGTTAAATAACGCAAGGTAACGAGTACAAGATAAATGCCACTAGAAGACAATGAAAGATCCGCCGAAAACTTTTAATGATCAATCGTTTAATTTGGCTAATTTTTCACACCGACTCGATTGTACACGTTGTGAGAACGAGGGTGTGTTTCGGTCGTCGATTCGACTTTTTTTTTAATCGATTCGTTTTGTTCCATTATCTGTGGTGTGATTGTCGGTTGCTTCGGAATCGATGCGAAATTTATTATTTAATTGGCGGTTACGAGTTTTAAAAAGTTCGATGAACTTCGTATATTGTGTATTGCCGTAGTTTGTATTTTGTATTGTATTGTATATTCGCCGTTCGCCAGATAACCCTTTTGGCATAGTTAAATGATAATAAAAAGTATTAATAATTAATTATTTTTATTAACAGCTTTATCTCACAGTTCAGTTCACGTTGAAATGGTTTTGTTTTTCAAACCGAGTCACTTGGTTTTGTTTAATTAATTTTAACCCATCTTTTACCGACGCAAAGGTAAAAAAAAGTGTGTGTGTACTTATGTACACGCGTTAGAAGTTGTACTTCTTTGGCGTATCAAATTAAAAATCTTTTCAAAAATTTTATCTTTCGCCTTATTCTACGTTTGAAGAAAACACGACACTAACAATAGAAAAAAGGTATTTAATACATTGAAAGTTTTAATACAAAGAAATACTAACAACAAATACAAAGAAACAAAATGTTGACTATAGGTAACTTCAGGGTGTTGGTTTTTCGTGATGGTGTGCGCGCGCATCGTAAAAATTTACTCTCAACATTTTTCCCTAACGCGCCAAAAGAATTATAACTTCAAAAAGCTAAAGTTTTATTAATATTACTGAGCCTGTAAGAGAATGTAGCCTAGATAATACTAAAAAGATTTTTTATTTGCTAGTGGAAAACTCGTCAAAATCGATCATCCTTTAACATAGAGCGTAGACAAATAATTGACCGTTCTATTTTATTTATATAGATCAATAATATTAAATACATAGAACGTAATTATTTGGCATAATGCAAGTACAAACTAAACAAATGTTTAAACTGTTATCACTTACACGGCCTAAACATTACTTCAGAAAGTAATACGTAATACAATATAATATATTAAAAGACATCCGAATTAGTTACTAAAGTTTTTATTTTCTATAAAATCCAACGTATTTTCTATAAAACTACGAGTTCAAACCGCTTTAACATTAAACATCTTCTCGCACCTGGCAACACCGAACACTTTCGTAACCCAATAGCTCCATAGACTCAGCTTCCAAACGATAAAACTGCCCAAAGAATATCGAAACGATAGTGAATGGTGAATATCGAGTGAATTAGAGCCGCGGTCGTGTGTTGTCGATAAATTTGTTTAAGTTTTATTTCTCAAGATTTCTTGTATGTACTTACACGTAAGATAAATCCTTTATAGACATTGTTTAAAATATTTAGTGCTTCAAAAGTGTAATGGAGGTTGGAAAACTCACCGGATTAGATTTCCATGAATGTCTCGAATAATTTATCTTATATACGATGCTTAAGTTTTTTTTATTTCGTGAACGGAGTTACTTTAGCGTAATTGATTCCTATATATTATGTTGCTAGTTTTTAATGAAAAAAATTCGTTTTTTTTAAAAAATCGGGAGATGGAAACTATTTTGAAAATCCTACTTATAATGCATTACTTATAAATTTAATTTTACATTTTTTCTAAGTAGCCATGTGCCGGATTGACGTCCCACTATCCTAAGCGATGATTACTATTTTTATTTGGAATACAGCAACATGTAAATAATAAAACGTTATTTCTCAAACTGCAATTCCACTCCTTGTGCTTTGTATTAAACGTTATAATAAGAATGAAGTACCGATTATGAAAAAAACATAAATTATAATTATCATACTGACAATATTTTTACTCATTTCTGTTCTAAATAATTGTTATTGAGTAATCGTTTAGATTAATTAATAATTCCTAATTATTTATAATTTACAGCAGTTTTATAAGTGTCTGCCCAAAGAATATCGAAACGATAGTGAATGGTGAATATCGAGTGAATTAGAGCCGCGGTCGTGTGTTGTCGATAAATTTGTTTAAGTTTTATTTGTCAAGATTTCTTGTATGTACTTACACGTAAGATAAATCCTTTATAGTCATTGTTTAAAATATTTAGCGCTTTGAAAGTTTAATGGAGGTTGGAAAGCTCACCGGATTAGATTTCCATGAATTTCTCGAGTCGTTTATCTTATATACGATGCTTAAGTTTTATTTATTTCGTGAACGGAGTTAATTTAGCGTAATTGATTCCTATATATTATGTTGCTAGTTTTTAATGTAATAAATAATATTTAATTTTCAGAGTTTGTTATTAACATTACTGTGGTATTCATATCTATTAGCACTCGAAGCAATAGTTATATACATTTAAAAAAGTCTATTTACAATGAAACGTTTGTTGAGCTGAAAAATGACAATATTACATGTATACAGGCCCCTATACTATGCGTCGCTAGTCTGATGCAAGCCTCAGATACGCAATGATGCTTAAGTTTTATTTATTTCGTGAACGGAGTTAATTTAGCGTAATTGATTCCTATATATTATGTTGCTAGTTTTTAATGTAATAAATTAGTTTTTTGAAAAATCGGGAGATGGAAACTATTTTGAAAATCCTACTTATAATGCATTACTTATAAATTTAATTTTACATTTTTTCTAAGTAGCCATGTGCCGGATTGACGTCCCACTATCCTAAGCGATGATTACTATTTTTATTTGGAATACAGCAACATGTAAATAATAAAACGTTATTTCTCAAGCTGCAATTCCACTCCTTGTGCTTTGTATTAAACGTTATAATAAGAATGAAGTACCGATTATGAAAAAAACATAAATTATAATTATCATACTGACAATATTTTTACTCATTTCTGTTCTAAATAATTGTTATTGGGTAATAGTTTAGATTATATATAGTAATAATTCATAATTATTTATAATTAACAGCAATTTATAAGACAAAACTTGTAATTAGCCTTTAACTATGCTACAGTTTTGTTATTTCAATAATGTTAGCTACAGCTAGAAAACTTACAAGTTTTCCTAAAAAAAAGTCGAGACAGTCATAAGGAGTACTGACAGAAATGAAAACTCAAATCAATGAAATAGCTGTGTTCTCTTTTGAATATTCATATTAATTATAGTGTCAATAACAATATTTCATATTCAGAGTTTGTTTATTGAACTTATTGACATTAGTGTGGTATCTATTGGCACTCGAAGCAATAATTATATACATTTAAAAAATCAATGAAACGTGTGTTGAGCTCCAAAATATCAATATTAGATGTACACAGGCTCCTATACTACGCGTCGCTAGTCTAACGCAAGCAGCACATACGCAATACGGCCGGTCATTATGACGTAGCATGTCATGACGGGAAATTACAATTTTATCTCCTGCCAAAAATACCGGTCAGCGCGCCTAAATAAGTTTTCAGTTAATTATAAAAATAAAAATATATTATACTATAATGTAACAAAATATATATTAAAACCTAGCCCGAGAATATACCTATCATGTATTCAAGAACTATGTAAATAAGTCCGGTGGTTTTCAAGTTACATGCACACTAGCAGACAAGCACATAGAAAGATACTGTATTTTGCGATATGCATAAGGATATTGAGGCATATTACATCTATTTACGACATTCATACTTATGGTTTAATTCCGAGACTACCGAACGTTTATATCATGTAGTTCTGCGAAACATTTCTCTGTGGGATTTTAAGCCGATTGCTATTTCTTATTTCTAAGTCGATATGACAGTGAATATAAAATGTTACGATACTCATAAATATAGAGTCCGTTTGGGTAATAGTTTAGATTATATATAGTAATAATTCATAATTATTTATAATTAACAGCAATTTATAAGACAAAACTTGTAATTAGCCTTTAACTATGCTACAGTTTTGTTATTTCAATAATGTTAGCTACAGCTAGAAAACTTACAAGTTTTCCTAAAAAAAAGTCGAGACAGTCATAAGGAGTACTGACAGAAATGAAAACTCAAATCAATGAAATAGCTGTGTTCTCTTTTGAATATTCATATTAATTATAGTGTCAATAACAATATTTCATATTCAGAGTTTGTTTATTGAACTTATTGACATTAGTGTGGTATCTATTGGCACTCGAAGCAATAATTATATACATTTAAAAAATCAATGAAACGTGTGTTGAGCTCCAAAATATCAATATTAGATGTACACAGGCTCCTATACTACGCGTCGCTAGTCTAACGCAAGCAGCACATACGCAATACGGCCGGTCATTATGACGTAGCATGTCATGACGGGAAATTACAATTTTATCTCCTGCCAAAAATACCGGTCAGCGCGCCTAAATAAGTTTTCAGTTAATTATAAAAATAAAAATATATTATACTATAATGTATCAAAATATATACTAAAACCTAGGCCGAGAATATACCTATCATGTATTCAAGAACTATGTAAATAAGTTCGGTGGTTTTCAAGTTACATGCACACTAGCAGACAAGCACATAGAACGATACTGTATTTTACGATATGCATAAGGATATTGAGGCATATTACATCTATTTACGACATTCATACTTATGGTTTAATTCCGAGACTACCGAACGTTTATATCATGTAGTTCTGCGAAACATTTCTCTGTGGGATTTTAAGCCGATTGCTATTTCTTATTTCTAAGTCGATATGACAGTGAATATAAAATGTTACGATACTCATAAATATAGAGTCCGTTTAAAATGCTTCTGTGAATTTATTTTCATTCCTATGATATTGAACACGATTTTTTAATCCACAAAGAACATATTCATGGCTTTAGAGTGACAATTTTCTATATTATAGGTATAAATAGGCAGTAGGGAAACGGTTAAGAACATATCCCTATATCTTTTATCACAGATTTTCTTCATTCTTGTTTTATTTTGTAGCAATATGCGACTTTTGTGTTATCAGTTTATTTTCCCTATAATTGAAGTTCGACGATCACATGTATATTTAAAACTGCTATTGCAAGGAGATAATTACTTACACTAGCCTGTATAAAATTTATTTAGAATACATATTTTTGAAAAGACACATGGTTACCCTTTTTAAATATGGTTGATACCCAAATGAACCCCAAAAGTAATTCTAACTGAATCTCTAAATTATAAGAATACTAGACGAAGAACTTTCAAAGACATTTATTTAAAAAATAATTGGCCCCTTTTTGTTTTCTTGTAGATTTCGATCTATTTTTTTTAAATTTTGTCCTTATTTAAAAAATAGCATGATACCTTTATTTAATACAAAGCTATTAAATTATTATTAATTTACGATTCGCTATACATAAAATATATTGTTAAGATAATAAACAACCCAGACCAAGTCGCGAGTATCAGCTAGATTGGAATAAACTAACATCTCGTAAATTAGAGAACCTCATTACTTAATAATCTGTTCTGTAGTAGTAAAAACCGAGATAATCGTGAATCAAGCATACATTTTGAACGTATTCTATGTACATGTAAAAACTAAGAGCATCAAATTAACTGGTCGCGAATTGCATGTATCAGCCCAAGCCGAGGTGTGCCGTGCACCCTTGATCTTGTTGTCAAATAAAATCAGCTGAGTGCCTTAAGCGCTCGCCTTTGTAGTCCGGTGAAGCTGTTAAGACCTTGCTAGGTCAATAGCGTAGTCAGTACGGAAAAAAAATCAAATTAACATGACCCCTATGTGATGCTTTCACAATATCAATGGTATCACTTGGGAGAAAAAGGTCATGAATGATAGAATTCTAGATATGGTACAGCTCCTTAGTTTCGTTTAAATTCTGAAACAGCGACGATTGCGCTGGCTGGGACATGGACAACTAATGGAGTCCTCCCTTACCGCGCAGTTTTATTCTATGTGCCGTATCAAATGTGACAAAAAACATCATTCGGCCACCATTACGCTTCAAAGACAATATCAAGCGAGATATGGTTACTTACACTATTAATCAAGCCGGGAGAAGCTCGCTAACGCTAAGGACTAATGTGGACAATATTCTAAAGATGACCAAAAAACCGCAAGGTAAGTCCTGGTTTCGCAGACTCTCGCATAAAAGAGCTATCCAACTTAATCATATTGGTCTTTTTAGACACAATTCCACACTTAAATGTTCTTAATGCGTTCTACAATGTCGCTTCCATATTCGCAGACAGCCATAAAAGGAGATGCTTGCAGAAACACCGTTTGAACCATCTGACACACGCCGTCATGTTTGAAATACCATAGCACTATTTTTTACATGTAAATAACATTGAGGTACAGTTTTTGACGGGAACTTAAGTCTGTCACGTAGTGGATTTTATATTTTATTAAGAATCTTGTGTAATTTGACTCTATATTTTGTAATATTGGTGATGTTTTACGTAATATAATCGTAGTTTGGTTATTGTGCACACGAAGTTGATGGGAATTAATACTACGGAGCATGAATTCTGAGGTGCTACAAAAATTTCATGGAAAGTGCTAACAGGGGGAGCCACCGTCTTGTTAAAACATCGAAATTATCGCAAGGAGCTGGTAATATTATTATCTACTCGACAATGGCAATAATAATCTAGAAGAAACCAAATGGCAGCACGGTCGCGTGCCCATGTATACATAAATAATTCTATTGTATGATTTTTATTATTATTCAATTTAATAATATAATAATAATGATGGTGGTAGAGCCACGCTGAAACTATTATTGGTTTCAGCATGAATGGGTCGGCTCGCCCGGGGTACTACCACCCTCTCATAGAAAACCAACGTGAAGTAACAGTGCTTGCATTGTTGCGTTTCGTTCGGTCAGTGAGAGCGCCGGAGACCCATCTCCCCTCCCCTCTCCTCTCTCCTCTCCTTTTCCCTCCCCTAACCCTTCCCTCCGAAAGATGGCAACGCACTTACGACTCCTCTGGGGTTGTTAGTGTGCATGGATGGTGGTGATCACTTAACAGCAGGTGACCCACCTGTTCGTTTGCCAACTTTTATTAACGTTTTTTTGTTTCAAAAATCTTTGACAATTTCTATTTATTGACAAAATCAAAAATATTTAAAAACCGGATGATACAGAAATGTGACGCCATATTGCCGTAACGGACTTCCGTTGCATTGTCGACCAGTTACCTCCTAGTAGCGCCTAAAGAAGTTTTACTTTAAAAAAAAAAACATTGAAGCGTTAGTTGTAGATATGACTCCCGAAGTCGCGGAAACAATTGTGAACAGATTTTTCCTAGCAAATAGTAGACTTTTTAGAATACTATTACCCAAGAATTAACAGGAAAATAATTCTCGTTTAATACAAAATACCGCGAATCCAAACTTATTTACATATATATAATTAAAATACAATTTCTTTGAAACTCAATCAGGCAAAACTATTGAATGTAAAGGATTATGACTATTTTTGATAAATGATTGTAGATTAGACAATTTTCGGATTCGATGGTCCTTTGCCATTATCTTAAAACCCAGTGAAGTGAGAGCGAAACTAGGAAATAAATATGTTTGAATAGACCACAGATAGTATTTCAAACTTTTATATATAAAATGGAACGGCTACTCATTCAGGGCTGCTACATTCTCATTAAACGAAATCGTAGCCTGGCTTGCGATCCATCATTACGCGGTTGTGAAAGCGGGTAACCCTATAATTTTCCTTCCCGCTTCCTCACGTCCCGCGAGCTCCTCGCACCGGCTTTATTAAAAGAAGACGTCGGCACGTAATGAGTTTCGGTGAAAAAGTTTGATCCCACTTTACTTAAGTATTAACACCTTTCTTTAGTTTGTATCACGTTCTGTTTTTAATTAAAAAAAAATTATGTACACAACGGTAACTTTTATACTGCCTAATAAATAATAATAATGTATCTATCTATATATATGTAGGGTGGCTAATGTTAAAGCAATACCATAATCATAAAAAAAGCATTGTTAGTTGCATAATCTAAAGTGAAGATGGCCTCAGAACGTCTAAGGTTGTAAATGTAACACGCTGTAAGAACCCTACATATGTATCTAATTATTTCAAAGAAATCTACAGCTCATATTCTTCAAGTATAATGAAAACGTTAGTTTCACCAACAATTATTTTAGTATGTTAATGTTATTGAT
The DNA here is from genome assembly GCA_015888305.1 of Antheraea pernyi. Classification (NCBI taxonomy): domain Eukaryota; kingdom Metazoa; phylum Arthropoda; class Insecta; order Lepidoptera; family Saturniidae; genus Antheraea; species Antheraea pernyi. Next base: position 1,140,675 of record MU158743.1, on the reverse strand, counting down.
TTATTATTATATAGCCAATCCAAACTTTCCTATATAAAGTAAAATGTCGAATTACCCAGTCCGTAACTAAATTGCATAAGACGTAAGTGAAAAACTTGGTCTAGAAACTTAAAATTCAAACAAATACAATTACATAAAATATCCCACAAAAACTCTATGGAAACTTCTAACAAGGAGAGCCTCCTTCCTGCCATGTAGTTAGAACATTAAAATTATCACACGACAATTGTAATTTTTTTTTATTGTAGCACGTCAATATGACTGCACTATGCCTGATGGTAAGCACAGTACAATCTGAAAACAATGGCGACCACGGAGTGACACAATATCCATCGCCAGTCGCCGCTGTCATGCCAGCCTGCGAATAGCTAGATATGCACAGGCTGATCCCGAAACGCGACTCGCAGAAGCGAATCACATTGACGGGTTTTTCCCCATATACATTGTGGTTGCAACCCAGTCAGGCTGTAAAACCCTACTACCCCGCATTTGCCATTACCTCGTTCGTTATTCAGCAGGGTGCACCACGTGCAGGTGGTTGGCTTGGGTGTCTCAAGTCTTATGATGTTATTCGACACCCCTTACACCCACTTATTATCTACTCGACAATGGCAGTAATAATCTAAAAGTTTGGTTGCCATATAAAAAGCAACGCCGTGTCTATACTTTGGGCATTAATCGTAATAATTATTCATTTAATAAGTTAACACTGACTACAGAGACATGATTAACACATAGCTATATATTATATCCCAATCGTAAGAAATACAATCTTGGACGAGCATTACATAACTTTCACTTCAGTGCGCAAATCGTACTGGTGAAAGGTTCAAAATATATATTTTCTCTTACATTAACTTTCGATGGCCGACAGTAATTCGTAACTTTAATTAATCCGTAACACAGATGACTAAATATTAATAAATATGACATAGTACAACGTCTGTGTTAACTTTTCTAAGCTTTTTATAATTATTTTATACTTTAGTTTTAGCTTTTCACCACGGTCTTAGTGTACGGCCTGAGTGATTCTGCGTTCGGCAGTGCGTCAAGCGGGGCGTCCAGCGTCCAAGAGCGACGCTAGCGTGCCACTCAGGACACTCACGTATTAATGCATACGTTTGAAACGAACGCCGGACGCGACGCTACGCTCGACGCTCGATTATAGCGTCTACTCTGGACGTACACTTACACGTAGGTGAATGACGTTGTGGTCTAAGATAGTAAGCATGTAAAACTTAGAGAAGGACAGACTATGGATACACACCTATAGGTGCTTGATAACTGACGATTGATGGTTTTAACTCGAGGATGATAGCTAGCTAGACGGCCTTAGAAATAGCTCTATCTTTAATAGTAATATTTAGAAAAAAAAAGTCGAGGTAGTCATAAGTACTGGCGATAGAAGTGAAAACATGATATAAATGTGTTCTCTTTTATATTTTTACATTAATTATAGTGTAAATGACAATATTTAAATGTTAGAATTTGTCTGTTATAATTATTAACGTTAGTGTGGTTTACAAATCTTTTGGCACTCGGAGCAATAATAATATACATTTTTATAATGACATTGTATATCAATAACAATCAATATGCAAACCGTGCAAGTGCAATACGGTCAGTCACGCTTACTAGCATGTCATGACGCCAAATTATAAATTTATGTACTGCCAAAAATACCGCTCAACACGCCTGATAAGTTTTTCACTTCAAAGAGTGATATCGTAACGTAAAAGGGAGAAGAAAGAGGGGTTGAAGTCCGTATCAATATTACCAATATGGGTACCGTATAGTAAGAAGAACTTTCAACTAATTTCAATAACCCGCTCCAATTTAAAAGTCATGTTAGTGTAGACTCTCGCATAAAATTGGCAATTTCTCGATTTCACCGGGTTATACTACCGCAAATATATCGTTACATTTGGATTGACCGTATTCAAAAATTGGACTTTATAACCCAGTAATAAGGACGTAAGTCTACTGCAAATATAATACGTAAATCGAAATGCCAATAAGGTATAAATTACGCATACATCAACGATAATGACAAGGGCTTCTGTACAACAACTGAACTTTAGTAAATGTACGTTAAATTCATATGATAATTATCTTAACCCGTGTTAAAGACTTGAACATCGAATCATTTAAATAAACACAGCGGTGATCCGATGTAAAACCACGATCATACAACAATAAAAACTTAAAAACTTATTTACGACATTGAAAATAAAACAGGAAACATAAAACTCAAATAAACGTGACCATCGATATATAATGATGTATAATTAAAAAAAAATTGTTTATTATAACTAGTTTTGCAACTAGCATAGTGTAATTTCAGATATAGAGGCATCATTAAGCGTGTCGTGT
>MU158743.1:1056440-1133466 GCA_015888305.1 Antheraea pernyi | reverse complement strand
AATATATATATAAAAAATATATATATATAAAGTCGCAACCGTGATCACCAACGTCCATAGGCACTAACAACACCAGTGGAGTCGCAATTGCGTTGCCAGTCTGTGTATGGGGAGAGGGGAGGTAGGGAATGGGGGAAGTGGAAGGGAAAGACAGAAGGAAGGTGGGCCTCCAGCGCTCTCACTGATCGAACGAAACGCAACAATGCAAGCACTGTTACTTCACGTCGGTTTTCTGTGAGAGGGTGGTCCTAAGCCGAGTGAGACGACCCATTCATGCTGAAACTAGTAATAGCTACAGTGTGGATCTACCACCTACAAAATAACCCTGATTTTGAATCATTCTTCATTGATTCTTCGCTCTTATTGGTCGTAGTGATGGTACATAGCCTTCCTCGATAAATGAGTTATCTAACACTGAAAGATTTTTTGTAATCGGAACATAGGTACTGAGAATAGCGCGTTCAAGCAAACACTTCAGTTTTATGATAGAACTAGCGGGCCCGTTGCCCCGCTCTGATTATGAATTAATTTTAATGGTGGTAGAGCCACGCTGAAACTATTATTGGTTTCAGCATGAATGAGTCGGCTCGTCCGGGGTAGTACCACCCTCTCATAGAAAACCGACGTAAAGTAACTGTGCTTCCATTGTTGCGTTTCGTTCGGTCAGTGAGAGCGTCGGAGGCCCACCTCCCCTCCCCTCTCCTCTCTCCTCTCCCTTTCCCTCCCCTAACCCTTCCCTCCAAAAGATGGCAACGCACTTGCGACTCCTCTGGTGTTGTTAGTGTCCATGGACGGTGGTGATCACTTAACAGCAGGTGACCCAACTGTTCGTTAGCCACCTATGATATAAAAAAAAAAAATCCTTGAAAATTATATATTCAACCGTTCCTCATCAATCACTCTATTAACCGGTGTAAACCGCATGAAAATCCGTTCGGTAGTTTTTAAGTTTATCGCGAACAGACAGCCAGACAGACGCGGTAGGGGACTTTGTTTTATACTATGTAATGATATAATATAGCATAGAAGTATAGATTATTTAAGATATATATTTTATATTTAATTTCGTAAAACTATGAAACTCATATGCTAGATATCAATTTTCATTGACCTCAGTTCAAAAATCTCTGTTCCTTTTTTTGGTCTAACTGTATGCTATTGGCCTGATGGGTCTTCACAGCTTCACTGGACTAGTGTGGTGCGCACTTACGGGGTTCACTCGCGACAAGCTCAAGGATGACAAGATGGCTGGACCTTGGCTTAAGCTATCGCCTTAGGTGCAACAACGAGAATGCTCAGAACTATTTCCCCAAAGAAGACGAATTACTTCAATAATCATCACGTATAAAGACCGTATAGATGGAATCAATTAATGTCGAATTAAACTCATAAAGCTTAAAAATACATTGACCTGGAGATGAGATATATTCATGTACCCTATAATTCGAAACATCGCATGAAAGACGAATTAATAATCCTGGGCACTTTCCGTTTTATTACCAGAAAGTCATTACGCGCCGTAAAACACGTTTCTAACCAATCACCCGTCCCATTATTACTTTCAACATCGGAATATTAATATATGTAAGTATATATATGTAAACGAGTAATTTCGCGGTGTAGAAAACGCGTAGGCCCGGCTAAGTCGTTCGAGCTGAAGGTTTTTGATTGTATATTTATATCCATAAATCTTCTATATGTGCGTATGTGACTGAACCTCTACACGGCTAGACGGATTTTGATGAATATTTGACGTATCACGTCTTATTAATTGATGAACGCTGACTGCACGCACGAAAAAGCATGACACATTATCACGTTCCGCCTGAGCCGAGCGTGCATACTAGAGTGCGGAAGAAGCGATAGAGAGGCGCGATCGGCTTAAGCGTTTGGCTTGTGATGCAACTCTCTCGTAGTCCGGTGAAGCTGTTAAGGTCTTGTTAGGGCAATAGCGTGATCAGTTTGAGAAAAAAAAGCATCTATCTCTCTAATGTGTTATGTTCAATATTTATGTATAAATTAATTAATATACATTCAATTATCTACTATATTTTAAATTTTAAGATGTGGAATACACGTCTATGTTCACATTACTGGTAAGAACTGGAAATCATTTTATTAAATCTATTTAAAAAATGGTGTAAAAAGGTTTTACTCAAGTTCAAGTAAGGTGGTGATTTGACAATTATCTTCTTACTTCAAACGGATTAAGACAAACTTCGATGAAATCCATCCACTAACATTGTTTCCTATATATAATTGTATCAATATTCCACATAGAGACCTTAATAACATCAATCTATTTAAGTGCTTTGTACAGCAATAGTAATTTCTAATAGTAGCTACAAATTAGCTATATCATCAGAACTATTATTGTACTTTTTATAAAGGTACGGATTCGATACAGAAATGATTGATGGGTCTTGAAAAAGGTTTAATTTCACAATAGAAATCGTCAATAAAGCGCAATCGGTAAAAGGAAATCACGATACAGAAAATTTATTAACAATTCTATTTTTATTTCAAATTACCAAGGTTCAATAATATCACACTTATTTCAAAGTTACTAAACAGGAAAAAATGCTTTATACAACTTTAAGAGTTCGTCTTTTATAAGATAGAAGTGCCAGGAGAATTCACGAGCATTTAATTTTTAAAATGTTGAACACCTGACAACTTATTTCGCTTAGAGACTTACAAGGACTCATCAGTATCTCACCTCAAACTCACCCCGGGTATCAGAGAATATATCAAAAGGAATAATCATCAAAAAGAATCATTCAAAAAGAATATATCATATATATATCAAAAGGAGGCAAACGAACAGGTGGGTCACCTAATGTTAAGTGATCACCACCGTACATAGACACTAGCGACACCAGGGCAGTCGCAAGTGCGTTGACTAAACAGCTTCTCCTATATAATCTACCGCAGTAACTGGTCAGATCGAGTCATGTACCTCTAAGAGACTGCATCTACGCAAGCAAGTCTCATTCAGCGATCCTCCAAAGACCAACAACGCCATCAGTAGGTGTATAACGTAACTAAAAGAAACAAAAAGGGGATAATTTTACTTAACCATAGCAATCGTTTTTTATTATAAAACGAAGAAATAAATTTATTTTAAAATCAGCATACACAAACTCCTTCACAATTAACTCTACATTTAACCGCACGATTGACTCTAAATGAGTCAGTAAAAACCATTCTTTCGATTTAACTACACAATTTAAATTATACATAAAATATGCAAATCGATATAAAAAATATGTAAATGGCCCCATTACCTTGGAACCGAATGAAAAACGAACAAAGAGACATCGGTAAAGACAAAATATATTAATGCAAATTTCCATCGGCCGTATTCTTGCACTAGGATGCCTACTTTGCAGCATTCTCTCAATATAAGGACAAGACATTTTTCTCTCAGAATTTTGGTTTTTATTTAACTTCTTAAACTTGTATCGGCCCGTCAGCCTAGTTGTTAACCTATAGCCACGGTGACTAAATTTCATACAAATATTTTAACATCTTAAACTGCAAAATGCAAAAAGTTAGCTACTTCTTATCTTTGCCGTACCGTGAAGCTATGGAACAATCTCCCGGTCAGTGTGTTCCCTCCTTCCTATAACATGGGTCCTTCAAATGCAACGTGAAAAGACATTTAGGCACGCCGGCGAGGGATAGCGCATATCTTGGTAGTCGCCATAGTTGTAGTAATGGTGGTAGAGCCACGCTGAAGCTATTACTGGTTTCAGCATGAATGGGTCGGCTCGCCCAAGGTAGTACCACCCTCTCATAGAAAACCGACGTGAAGTAACAGTGCTTGCATTGTTGCGTTTCGTTCGGTCAGTGAGAGCGCCGGAGGACAACCTCCCCTCCTCTCTTCTCCTCTCCCTCCCCTAATCCCTTCCCCCAAAGGGTGGCAACGCACTTGCGACTCCTCTGGTGTTGTTAGTGTCCATGGACGGTGGTGATCACTTAACAGCAGGTGACACACCTGTACGTTTGCCACTTATGACATAAAAAAAAAAGTTTTTGGATTGTACTGTGCTCACCATCAGGCACAGTGCAGTCATTTTTCTGTGCTATGGATTTTTCTTAATGCAAATTATCGGTGAATAGTAAAAAATATAGCACGATAATATCGCTTTTGCAAATATTAACGGTATACATGTACACACGCATGCTATTTAAAAGACAACATAGCCAGTAACGCACACGTTACAACTAATAAATCTAAAACATGTACATTTTCCAAATGAATGCAAGTCGGTTTTGTAAAATCTTTACTAATTAATATCCTTATTAGTTACGATGGTGGAACTAATAAGAAGATATTCCGATACCATATAGTTCTCGCAGAAACATTACCTTTGACGGCTTTAAATCTCATTTCACCGAATAAAAGTTAACGTGCTACTAATACGTAACAATAAATTTTCTAACTTACTACGCTTCGTTAATCTCTGCTTTATTAAGATTGCATAAGGTCTAAATTTGTACGTAATTTAGTAAGAATCCATACAGTTTTTCATTACAATCTGTGTCCGCGTTAACATCGAATCACTTGAGATAGATTATAAAATTATAATTTCAATTAAACGTATTTTTCCCGACATTCATTAACGTTTATAATTATTTTTTATATAATTTTACGCAGTGTAAAGTGAATCAAATGCGCGTATTATTTTAACGCTTTTGAAAGTAAATATCTAAATGAAATCGGCCATTATATGGGAGTGTTCGAGAAGAACTAGTTTAGATTAGTGTAATTTACATTAAGTTTAGAAGGTAGTGGTTGTATTTCGATATGGAAATGCAGTAAACTTATTATTTTACTTGACATGCTTGAGACTTCGTGTCTTGAAATTTTTATTTTTAATTAATTGAAATTAATAATGATTTTAAAAAGGAGTGAAAACTCGGTTCGGAAAAATCGGTTATCACCGATTTCAATTGTATTTTTAAACGCAATAAATCTTAACAAACCTAAAACCAGATTACAGCGACATGTACCGCTTCCAACTGTGAGTCCAAACTATCCAGGAACTCACTCAAATATACACCCAGTGAAAAATCTTAAAAAAAGGCTAGAACCCGTTCGGAACATCACCTTCCGGGCCTAATTAAGATAAAAACTAATTGTTGCACTGTGTCAAGTATCGTCAAAATTGGTTCAGTACTTTCAGAGTGTTCACAGATAGTCAGAGAAAAATTGTATAAGCATTATTTTTGGCTTCTATGTCGATAACAAAGTCTACCCCGATTATAATTTCTAAAAAATATTTAATGTACAGATTTGGCATATTTACTGTTTTATTATATGTATAGATGTAAAATGTATCTTATATCAATTCTATAAAATCACTTATTATAATATTAAAAACCACTTTCATCACAATTACTCACAATAAATTATCATTCACCACCATAATTATATTATTTCAAATCGCAGACAAAAACACATGCATATTTGTGTATATATGTTTGTATCTCTGCTGATGTAAAGCATGTATAGATTCATATAAGTATACTAGCTGTGCCCGCGACTACGTTCGTTAGTTCGTTACTAAATAAGCATAGTGTAATTGCTGATCACGTCCATTATTCTAAATAAAATTGAAGAAAAATGTAATATTATAAATATGTTTTAATGCTAAGGTCAAATTTATATAAAGATTAAAAAAGCAGTAAGTCTTAATTTTTGTCACATTTTAGGACCACTATATATTTTTTAATTATAATTTACCTTCTATTGTTACTAGGGTGAGACGATTTTATTAAAAATACAATAGATTATAGTATGTTACGAAGTTGCAATAGTTTTTATGATAAAAATTGAAATATATTAATAAATTCTTTACTAATGTATCATTGGTTTTCGATTACTGCAAAACCAGTACAAGATCAAACATGATTAATTTATTTTCAATATAATCGTATACAGAATATTAAATAGAATATTGAAATAAAACGATCATTAGTTATTTTGACGTATTATTTGAAATAGCTATGAAATGATTAAAGAAAATAATTATCAGAATTAAAATGCGACTACAAAAAGACCGCGCATACGCGTCCATAAACTAGACACCACAGATCACTAGACACTAGTAAAACAACTTTTTTTCAAAATGGCCGCTTTGCTTTCCCGCCATCGTATCGCCGACTTCACCATCGAGACGCTGACAGCGTCGGACATTGTTCGCCACGTGCGAAACCGAGTAAGTGATACGTTCTGACTTAAGATTTATAGGGATGCGAACGTAAATGATTAACAAAAAAAAAACAATTTGTTTTCAGCCTGCATTCTTCTACATAAAATATTTATATTTCCTTACACGGATTATAAAAAGGGTTGTATCTGTACTACATTATAAAGCTCAAGAGATTATTCTTAAAATGAAAATTTCCCGCCATGACATGTACTGCGCTTGCGCGACTTGCGTCAGACTAGTGACGCGTAGTATAAGGGCCTGTCTACATCCAATATTGATATTTTGTATTAAGATTTTGCAACGTATCATATATTTAGGTAATTAATTAACTGTATAAGAATGCATACAATTATTCTTCGAAGTGCCAATAGATGTGAAAACCAGTAATAATTACAAATTATCAAATTTACATAATTCACACTATAATTAATCTCAAAATTCAAAATAAAACACAGTTATTCTATTGCATTCAGTCTTCACTTCTGTCAGCGGTCTTTATGACTTCCTCGATTCTTTTTTTTTAAGGCGCTACTTTCCGTAACTTCTACTCAAATATGAGACAATGATTTTGCATGTTACAGCCGATTTATTGAAGAAGGTAGGTAGCATAATTTTATTATCATAAAAAATAAAGCAATTACCATATAGAGTTAAAAAAAAAAAGTTTTTGGATTGTACTGTGCTCACCATCAGGCACAGTGCAATTATTTTTCTGTGCTATGATTTTTTTTTAATGCAAATTATCGGTGAATACTAAAAAATATAGCACGATAATATCGCTTTTGCAAATATTAATGGTATATATGTGCGTTTATATACACACGCATGCTATTTAGAAGACAACATAACCAGTAATGCACACGTTACAATTAATAAATCTAAAACATGTACAGATTCCAAATGAATGCAAGTCGGTTTTGTGAAATCTTTACTAATTAATATCCTTATTAGATACGATGGTGGAACTAATAAGAAGATATTCCGATACCATATAGTTCTCGCAGAAACATTACCTTTGACGGCTTTAAATCTCATTTCACCGAATAAAAGTTAACGTGCTACTAAAACGTAACAATAAATTTTCTAACTTACTACGCTTCGTTAATCTCTGCTTTATTAAGATTACATAAGGTCTAAATTTGTACGAAATTTAGTAAAAATTCATACAGTTTTTCATTACAATCTGTGTCCGCGTTAACGTCCAATCACTTGAGATAGATTACAAAATTATAATTTCAATTAAACGTATTTTTCCCGGCATTCGTTAACGTTTATAATTATTTTTTATATAATTTTACGCAGTGTAAAGTGAATCAAATGCGCGTATTATTTTAACGCTTTTGAAAGTAAATATCTAAATGAAATCGGCCATTATATGGGAGTGTTCGAGAAGAACTAGTTTAGATTAGTGTAATTTACATTAAGTTTAGAAGGTAGTGGTTGTATTTCGATATGGAAATGCAGTAAACTTATTATTTTACTTGACATGCTTGAGACTTCGTGTCTTGAAATTTTTATTTTTAATTAATTGAAATTAATAATGATTTTAAAAAGGAGTGAAAACTCGGTTCGGAAAAATCGGTTATCACCGATTTCAATTGTATTTTTAAACGCAATAAATCTTAACAAACCTAAAACCAGATTACAGCGACATGTACCGCTTCCAACTGTGAGTCCAAACTATCCAGGAACTCACTCAAATATACACCCAGTGAAAAATCTTAAAAAAAGGCTAGAACCCGTTCGGAACATCACCTTCCGGGCCTAATTAAGATAAAAACTAATTGTTGCACTGTGTCAAGTATCGTCAAAATTGGTTCAGTACTTTCAGAGTGTTCACAGATAGTCAGAGAAAAATTGTATAAGCATTATTTTTGGCTTCTATGTCGATAACAAAGTCTACCCCGATTATAATTTCTAAAAAATATTTAATGTACAGATTTGGCATATTTACTGTTTTATTATATGTATAGATGTAAAATGTATCTTATATCAATTCTATAAAATCACTTATTATAATATTAAAAACCACTTTCATCACAATTACTCACAATAAATTATCATTCACCACCATAATTATATTATTTCAAATCGCAGACAAAAACACATGCATATTTGTGTATATATGTTTGTATCTCTGCTGATGTAAAGCATGTATAGATTCATATAAGTATACTAGCTGTGCCCGCGACTACGTTCGTTAGTTCGTTACTAAATAAGCATAGTGTAATTGCTGATCACGTCCATTATTCTAAATAAAATTGAAGAAAAATGTAATATTATAAATATGTTTTAATGCTAAGGTCAAATTTATATAAAGATTAAAAAAGCAGTAAGTCTTAATTTTTGTCACATTTTAGGACCACTATATATTTTTTAATTATAATTTACCTTCTATTGTTACTAGGGTGAGACGATTTTATTAAAAATACAATAGATTATAGTATGTTACGAAGTTGCAATAGTTTTTATGATAAAAATTGAAATATATTAATAAATTCTTTACTAATGTATCATTGGTTTTCGATTACTGCAAAACCAGTACAAGATCAAACATGATTAATTTATTTTCAATATAATCGTATACAGAATATTAAATAGAATATTGAAATAAAACGATCATTAGTTATTTTGACGTATTATTTGAAATAGCTATGAAATGATTAAAGAAAATAATTATCAGAATTAAAATGCGACTACAAAAAGACCGCGCATACGCGTCCATAAACTAGACACCACAGATCACTAGACACTAGTAAAACAACTTTTTTTCAAAATGGCCGCTTTGCTTTCCCGCCATCGTATCGCCGACTTCACCATCGAGACGCTGACAGCGTCGGACATTGTTCGCCACGTGCGAAACCGAGTAAGTGATACGTTCTGACTTAAGATTTATAGGGATGCGAACGTAAATGATTAACAAAAAAAAAACAATTTGTTTTCAGCCTGCATTCTTCTACATAAAATATTTATATTTCCTTACACGGATTATAAAAAGGGTTGTATCTGTACTACATTATAAAGCTCAAGAGATTATTCTTAAAATGAAAATTTCCCGCCATGACATGTACTGCGCTTGCGCGACTTGCGTCAGACTAGTGACGCGTAGTATAAGGGCCTGTCTACATCCAATATTGATATTTTGTATTAAGATTTTGCAACGTATCATATATTTAGGTAATTAATTAACTGTATAAGAATGCATACAATTATTCTTCGAAGTGCCAATAGATGTGAAAACCAGTAATAATTACAAATTATCAAATTTACATAATTCACACTATAATTAATCTCAAAATTCAAAATAAAACACAGTTATTCTATTGCATTCAGTCTTCACTTCTGTCAGCGGTCTTTATGACTTCCTCGATTCTTTTTTTTTAAGGCGCTACTTTCCGTAACTTCTACTCAAATATGAGACAATGATTTTGCATGTTACAGCCGATTTATTGAAGAAGGTAGGTAGCATAATTTTATTATCATAAAAAATAAAGCAATTACCATATAGAGTGAAAAAGAAGTTATAACGTAGCTATTTAATGAAAAAGAAGTTATAACGTAGCAATTTAATATTAAGTTTTACCTTATATCACCATAGAGTGAATACATTTTAATGTATTTGTTTTACGATCTCTTACACCACATTAGAAATGAAACAAACGATAAAGACAAACTTACGTTCTCAATAATAGATAACTATGATATTAAGAAAGATAACAAAATACAATTCTATAATATATATAACAAACTTATAACATTTCCATTAAATCCAATATATCTCTCAAGCATCTAATAGAATTTATTAGCCGTTTGCTTAAATTCACTATAAATTCTGGCAACATTCATTCAAGAGGTTCAATGAAAAGGGCATTTATGTTTTCTTTTATTCGTTCATTATTTTATTCATATAGTATAGTGTATATTTATATATTTCTACTAATTTTCCGCCAATAACCACGATAATAAAGAATAAACACATTCACGCGATTAGAATGGTCATAGACAAGGAGTGTCAGGTTTTTATATGAACATAATGATTCTCTATTTGCACAGCTGTTATATTAGCCTCATGATATACCCGCGATCTAAGTTCAATTACTCAATTAAGGGCATACCAATTCTCGCAGCCCTAGAACGGTGCAGGTAAAAAGTAAATATATGTGCGCAACTGTGGGAATGCATCGGGTAATGCAATCTTTTTGCTACACTATACCCGTCCAAGTTTATATGTACCGGACATGCGCAGAAATAACATGCGAGTCGAGACATCGAGTAGTGAGATTGTTGCGAATGGATTAAAACGATCTTTTGTGATCATTTGAGTACTCGTTTTTTGATATTTTCACTGGCAACATCGGACAACGATTTTCCGTTCATTTCTTCTACTGTTTTGGGAAATAATACTATTTATTGAAGATTATTAATGTCTTGTGATGGCTTCAGTGTTCCAACAAGATGGTGGCCTCTGCCAGAACCTCCCGGAAAGTCTTTCTGACATATTACAACCCACATTCCTTGCCAAAATTTCTAGACCACCCTTTACTTGTGCACAAACTATATTACACAAAATATAAGCGATATTACACGATCATACAACGCGTAATTATGACTAAAAAAAGTAGGTATGTACTTATGACCACACGATAGCAGTGAAAACTTATAAATAAATACGTGCATATTAAATTCCATACAAAACGTTGTTTATAACGACTGGAGCCGAGTATACATGATTCAGTACATCGCTGACCCGAATACGCACGATGTCGGATGGAACCGAGTAAACCCGATTCATCGTCACCGATCCGTGTATGACGATTTACTTTCATTCATTATTCAATACGCCTGAAGAACTTTTCACTACAATAAAAGCCATTAAATGATAGACTATAATCGCGCCAAAAACTCATTATGATTAGTCTATGTAATATTTTAATAACCTAACTCTAACCTTTCGGAAGGCGATCTAATAACAGATAGGACTAGTTTCTCCCGCGGCAACACACGCGTTTGTTTTTAATTATTTGTTGTAATAAATAGTTTAGGTAAAGCAAACAGCTTATTGTCACGGTCGGTTGAACGATACAGAAGTTTATTTTAGCGCCATCTAGTAATGAGGTAACGATAACATACAAATATAATTGTGCCTATATAAATAGTTATCGGCTAAAGGCTGTTTAATATTTAACAACATCATTGTTTTATCCAGTTTTAACAAATCATTACATTAATAGATATAATAAATTACATGACAAAAAAATTACATGACATCTCTCTTAATTACCGTACTATTGTAAACATCCTACATATTATACTTAATTATTGTTGTAATTTAAGAACTCAGTGCGTCTAAAGAAAAACAATTAACTGTGAAGCTATTATACACCTATTAAAAAATCATCAATTATTTACAAGTAGTCCGTCCACGTTCAATCGATCATAGCTGCCAACGAATCGACTTTTAGCAAAAACAGTATGAATTCACATCAACGGCGTTGCATATTCATGGGAACAGATCATATGTCTAATGATTGTAAAAATACACACGTTTTAGAGCGTGTTTCATTTGTTTTTTTTTTGCAATTGAATTTAAATATAGATTATGTGTTATACATATATTATTCACAATCAACTTCATTATTATCATTACCAAAGAATATTTATTTGCCACAAATTATGCATTAAATACGCAATGGTGGACTTAATGCTGAATTAATAAATAAATTATCAGCCAGTACGATTTCCTACGTAACATATGAGAAAATGTATTTACAATTTTTGACATTTCTACCACTGAAAGTGCCGTAGCTTAGGTCGAATAGTGTTTTGATTCTAATAAATACATTATCAATTGGTAAAAAACAGGGTGCTTCGTAAAAACACACTATAGAAGTGTAACTTTTGTGTCACAGAGAAACATTATAATTAAAAAACACACAACAAAAAAACAACGTCACGCGGTGTTGCCAGGTCGAGGTTTATTGATTATTAGTATTTTAATAAATGATAACGCAGAACTGTCTTGGTACTCTTTTTCTTTTATTGAAGTTCTATTTCTTTTGGCGCGTTAGGGAAAAATGATGAGAGTAAATTTCACGAAAAACCGACACCCTGAAGTTAGCTATAGTCAACATTTTGTTTCTTTGTATTTGTTGTTTGTATTTCTTTGTATTAAAACTTTCAATGTATTAAATACCTTTTTTCTATTATTAGTGTCGGTTTTTCTGCAACGTAGAATAAGGCGAAGGATAAAAAATTTGAAAAGATTTTTATCTTGTTACGCCAAAGAAGTATAACTTCTAACGCGTGTACATAAGTACACACACACTTTATTTCTGGTAACCAATGTTCTTGTAGAATATTATTGACATTGTCGAGTAGGTAATGAGATTACAAGTTTCTCGCTATAATTTCAATCATAACAAGATGGTGGCAGTCTTGTTAGAACTTTCCACGGAGATTTGTGGTAAGTCAAAATACATGCTCCGTGATATTATTTCCCATCAAATTCACTTGTGCACAATAACTGAACTATATTGTCTAAAATGTCATCAATATTACAAAATATACAGCCAAATATACGTGGTTATAAATAACATATAAAATTCACTACATGACATTCCAAATCCCCGCCAATAACTCCCTCATTTATTCTTATTCTGACATCCATTCAAATTAAGAATTATCTCCGTAGAATATAATAACAGGTTTATCGATATAACAGATTATAATCTGTCCAACGTAATATCGGGTTATCCTGTGTTAATAAACACGTTATAATAACAGCACGTTACGCGTTACAAAAACTGTTATTATATAAAACGTAACGTTACGTACGAAATGGATCGCGTGTTGCCTCCGTGGTGCATAACTCCACGGTCGGTAATACCGAAAGAGAGAACATGTGAAATTGCGTTCTAATTGTGTAAGAGTAATTATTTGCTAATAAAGTGATTGTGTAATGAGTTTATCTGCTGCCAATCGGTATATAGCATAAAAAACTGTTACACTTCATATTTCATATAGTACGCTAACACAGTTACATTGTAATTTTTTTTAATATCAGTTTTTTTTCTTAATGAAGAATAGTGTTAATTATTCTAGCATAGACATAAAATAAACCATTTTATTCTTTTAATTAGGTACAGATGATTGATGATGATTATTAATTTTTTCTCTATTTTCTATTGTTTTTATTTTTTTATCTCTTTTCTATTTTATTGTGACATGAAAAAAAGGAAAAAATCGACGGTTAATTTGGAATCGAGGGTTTCAACTAAAGGGAAATTGCTTGGAACAGATCACCATCAAAAACAAGAAGATCCGGGGCATAAACACTCTATCATCTGCACCTTACTCAATCTCTCTATGTTGATCTCTATTTAATATGATCGACCATATTGTTGAGAACCCAATTTAAATTGGACTTGGACTATCCCTAAAATCAATTCAAATTGGTTAACTATAAAAATACAGGAAACGGACAAAAATTCTACTATTTTTCTGGCCTCGTTAACTTAAATGTATAAATTGTTTCGTATGAAAAAAATAATTTAATGTACAGAGAAAGGTAATCGAACCTATTTTTTTATATGTGTGTATAACTTAGCTTCGAAATTTATATTTAGTATGGATTCTGTTTCTTTTAAATAACCAGTTCACCGACATGAATTATAAATAATTCTATAATATAATTAGTTACATCGCGTGACTATTAACTATGAGAGAGCTTGTACGTACGTGTTTAGCAAGTATTTAGGAATTCGCTTTAATTTATTGCACAGATCGGTCCGATTTATTGACTGTAGCATTCATCACAAAACATGACTATTATAATCTGTTATTAATGCTCGTTTCGATAATTGATCAATATTTCATTCAAATTTTATGCCGGCAACGAATCCTCTCCCAAAAGATGTATAGCAAAACGATTGTGTTTACTTAATGCTTTTTATATTAATATAATAACAGTGACCACTATTCAAAGATCTGTCGACAGTTATTGCCTTATCCAGAAATATTTACTTAAGGAGATTGTACCAGCTAATATACATTAATTATGTATTATAACCCCATGTATAAAAAATGTACATACGTGTAAAAACACTTTTTATACATTATATACAAGCTATTGTCATTTCGAACTCCGTCGAAATTATGTACTTTCGGAAAGACTCCCATACAAATGTACATACAGGTAAATTGTATTCTACCATCGACTATAAAGCCTCACAGTATATTTTTCTCTGATAGCTGTATACTAATACCCGATAACATATCCCCATTATTAACATTTTAGAAATCATTCAATTGAACAACCTATTCATTGTAATAGGAGATGAATGTTCAAGAATCCTGTTTTTTTTTAATTGTAGCACGGTAAAGTGATTGAACTATGCCTGTAAGCACAATACAGTCCAAAAACAATGGCGACCGCCGAGTGACACACTATCCATCGCCAGTCGCCACTGTCATGCCGGCCTGCGAATAGCTGGATATGCATAGGCTGATCCCGAAACGCGACCAGCAGAAGCGAATCACTATGACGGGCTTTTTCGCTATATACATGGTGGTTGCGACCCAGTCAGGCTGTAATACCCTACCACCCTACATGTTAATGCTTACCCAAGTTATATAAGGAATTTCTTCAACCATTTTGGTTTGAAATAGACCGATCACTTCACTTGAGGTTACAACTGTCTCATCCCTACTTGGAAAGTTACATAGATATTGAAATGAGAAATGAAGTAATGATGCGGACAGGCCGATAACGCTGCGACCCCTCGGGTCGGCTTTACTGTCTAACAAGAACCGAGCATTACCGAGAGGGACCGACCTGTAAACACCTATGCCAATTGTGATACAATAATCGGTCTGAGTAGAAATTATCACTAAAGTAGTTATAAATAATATGTATTTCAATAAATATAAAATTAATCCATAATCAAGTATTTGTACAAAAATTACAAATATTTGTATCAGATTATTGTAGAGGTGCACTCTTTGATACAATAGCAAAAATAATATTCAGATTTTAAAAAAAATACATGTATGCAGTTCACACGCGATAGGAGTGAAACCTTAAAAATATGAAAAATGTTCATATAAGCGATACATATCAATTAAATACACCACAATTAAAATCAAAATATCCTTTATTCAATTTAGCCCCTGAGAAGGCGCTTATGAACGTCAAAGGTACCACCGGTTCGGAAAACAACCCAATCATCGAGAAAAACCGGCAAGAAATTCGATCTTATTTTTCTTTTCATGTTATATATTTTTACAATATAATAAATATATACATTCGTTATTAGTGGATACACAGAGAGGGGCGTCATTTCCAAACGTCACAATCATTCACATATTGATCTACCCTTTAGATATTAAAATCTGCTTGACATGGTTCTTGAATTCACTATCCGGCAAATCGGTAATGTGTTTTGGGACTTGGTTATAAAACCTAACACTATTACCTAAAAACTGTTTTTGTACTTAGTGATGCCTGAAGCATGGAATGACCAATTTGTTGCTGTACACTGTTACACTGACTTATAAGTGCTTTATTCAAGGTTTCATAATATGCAAGCGCACAAACATACCTACTAACATACGTACGACGCACTGACCAGTGCAAATATTATGTAGAACAATACACAATTAAGGGACCGCTAATATAAGAAACACTGTATAATGTATTTTATATCATTCTCTCACACGTTAAATCCTTTGGATGTATATGTTTGTCTCTTTTTAATGTTGCTTATTAGTTTCAACGAGTTTCCAATTACAAAACGGTTAAAGAAGTTTTCACTTCAAAGAAGTAATGATTTACGGTCGATTTCGACTACTAGGCTACCAGAAATATACGTAACTATTCAGAAAAGATATAGTTTTGTGTGTACCAAGTCATTTCAAACAAAAAAGTAAAAAACAAACACGCGTAACTTGCAGTAGGCAGCTTTAAACGATAAATTCCTGCAAAGTTACAATCTTAAGTACTAAAATAAACCTGTCGCACAGTTATTCAAAAAGAAACATAACTTTTTACTGACGTCTTCTCATACTGGAGGTGTTATTATTAAGAACTTTCCACGCTAAAAACTTGTGTTGTTTTGTGCACGCAAACTGGTAACCATGGCAACGTGATTCGAAACTAAACAGGGCCGCGGTGTCACTTTTATTAATCATTACATAGTATAAAACAAAGTCCCCCGCCGCGTCTGTCTGTCTGTCTGTTCGCGATAAACTCAAAAACTACCGAACGGATTTTCATGCGGTTTTCACCAGTGGATACAGTGACTCATGGGGAAGGTTTTAGTATATAGTTTGTCAAGGTTTTTTTTATAGTCAGGGCGGGACATCGTCTGCCTTGCCCCCGCTAGTATCGTATATATACCAAATTAAAACAATATACATTTGTCTTCTCAGGTTCACATTTTAACATCACGACACCCATTAGTTTGCCCCCAAAGGGTTATATTTTTCTAAGCACTTGCTTAATAGCGGTACTTAACCTCTATTAAAAGCGAATGCGCATGCAAAGCACATAACCGAATTACAGTTGCTATTGTGAAAACAGGTACGGATTATATTCACACGGGGGCTTAATTGAAAATATTTCCGACAAAAAGATAAATACTGTTTTTTGTAGATAGTCGAAATATGTTAATGATTTATCATCATATTTATTGCTTATTTTGCCATATTATTTCGCATTATTTTTGCTTTACTTCTTGATTTAATTAAAAACTAATAGATTTATTTTTGTTCCATATATATTTACACTTTAATAGATTTTGTTTTATCAATAATATTATATGTAGTTTCAAAGGAGATATTTAGAATGAAATAATATGTTTATAATATGTCACAGAACTCATAAACGTTCTTTTTATAATTTACAGCCTGTAAATGTAGTACTTTATATATATTAATTATTTAATTTCATTCGAAACGAATATTCATTTCAAATCAGTATCACATGTTTAATACTGATGTGTAATATACTGATTGGGAATGGATATTCGATTTGAATGAAATTAATTAATTAATTTGTATAGTCATGTACATGTTAAATTATTATGTATATCTTCATACGCACTCAAATAAGAACAATACTTGTATCATATTATAAACTGAGATTAGAAACATACATGAGTATTCCGACGCTAATAAAAATAGTCCAATAAGTAATAAAAGTGTAGAAAAGACAATAAACGCCAAAGTCCTAATTTACAATAGTATAAACTATGAAACTATTACTCCAAAAATATTAGAGAATATTCATAAAACATCATAGTATAATAGTACTAACAATAAATATTTTAAAACGACGGAAAGTGAAATTTTCATTGTGGGTCCATAACCCCAAAGTTTATATTAAATCCGCACGTGTTTCTGTCGTGAGATCGTGACAAACCGCGACGGTAACAGGTGACGAAAAATCTGAACAATTGAATTGTTTCATTGCTTCTAATATGGGATTTGCGAACGGTCGTCAATTGATACATTGCCAAAGGTCGAGCGTTTAATGTTAGATTATTTAGAGATTGCACTACATGAATCTATTCGATAGTAAAAGTTAATTTAGTAAATTAACCTTTATGATTACATATATATATATACATAGTTCCTAAATAATTATCTGAATATTGCCCCCTGTGCCGACTAGAGTATGGTGTAAATCGACTCAGTCCTTTCGCAAATTATACTCGACAAAAAAAAAATACTTGAAGAAATACGAGTTATCTAATAGTTATTAAAAACAACAGTTATAAGTTATAAACGGACTTAGGCTAATATCTCATATGAGAATAGGAACACATAATAACGGCCGTCTGGGTAAAAATCATTGGTCGTTGAGCCTCGGGCGACACACTCCCGGGTACAGGCGCGCACTGTTTAATTTTCAATTTAGATCGCAATTTGCGATGCGGCTCGCCACACGCCCAAACTGGCATCACTCCACGGATAGATTTATGAACAGGTTACGTGGGAATATATTAAAAGAAATTAACCCGCGTAAATTATTAGCCGCGTGCTCTCGGATCTTTCAGATAACGTGAATGAGTATTGGCATTTTTTTTTTTACAAATTCGTCTAGTACAGTGATGAGCCGATAAGCGGGATTACTCTGTCCTTATTAGTAATTGAAGCAAGAAGGTTCGAACTCGATAATTTTTTTGTACAACTGTTTTTTTTTATTATAGTTTTCTGTTATTTCTCCGTTATAATTTATACGAAACTAAACTGTCAACGGATATTTCAATAATTAATATTAGTGTATGCTCTTTATGTATGTTTTGAAACAAAAAAAAAACGAATGTACCTATACTGTATCTGCTATATTGTACTGCTATATTGTCTCTACTATACTGTACTGTCTCTTTTTGGTGCCGCTTTCGTAAACATAGAGTTTCAGATCTCAACAGGGCTAAAGAAGGTGTCACCTCAAAAATTGTTTGTAAACTGTAATAGTATTCATATTTCGCATTTAAGGTTATCTGTGAATTCTATTAAAAACTTGGAAAGTCAGATTATTTTAAAATAATTATAATGAAGCCAGTACAGCTTTACTGAGTTAAAACTATTAGTTTCATTAATCAATTACAAAGTAACATGTCCTTTGAAATAAATATAACAAATCATAAGTCTAAATCTTACCTTTAAAATACAGCTGCCGACGGCCTCGTTCTCCGGCACGGTGACATTGTAGAAAGACTGATCGAACGTCGGCTCGTTGTCGTTCACGTCCAAAACAGTTACCACCAACGTAGCAGTCGACGTCAGCGGTGGGTTACCACGATCGGTGACGACCACTGTCAATTTAGGCATCGAGTTCGTCTCGCAATCGACTCGCGACCTCGTCGTCACCAATCCGGACCTCTCATCAATCGAAAACCAGTCTGACTGCGGAGTCGGCAATAATGAATATCGTATCTCCGCGTTCACACCTTCATCAGCATCGGTAGCCGAGACTTGCACTACAGGCGTCCCCGGCGCGGCCGCCTCCGGAACACTTGCTTTATATTCGGACTCGGTAAAAACCGGTGCGTTATCATTTACATCTGTGACTTTGAGGGATATAATCCGCGACGCGTGCAACGGAGGTGAACCTTTATCAGTCGCCACTACGTTTAAAGTATAAGAGGACTGTGATTCACGATCTAAAGGTAATGCTACGACTACTAAATATATAATGTTGTCGTGCGTCCGCAAATCGAAATGTCCATCACCTCCACTCAAAGTGACATTCACATTCGCATACTCCGTCTTCGAATCGGGATCGTGAACCGATATCCTAGCGACAAATTCGTCTAGTTGCGCCGATTCGGATATTTTTGGAGTAGCATCATCGCTTAGAAATATAACATCTATCGTCGGTTGGTTATCATTCACATCGGTAACTCTGATAGATACAAAAGCTGTTGTTTCCAAAGGTTGAACACCTTTGTCTCTCGCTACAACAACTAGTTCATGTAGTTCCTTCGTTTCAAAATCTAAAGCTTTATTAACAATTATTTCCCCAGTTTCAGGGTCTATCCTAAACATATTCTCTTTGTCGCTCTGTCTCCTATTTATAGAGTATTCTATAAGTCCGTTCTCACCTGAATCAGAATCGGTAGCAAATAATTTTAATACTGACGTGCCAACTGTAGCATTCTCAGGTATGGTCGCTGAATAAGCGCTCTCCACAAACACAGGGGGATTATCGTTCACGTCTAAGATAGTAATATTTACAGTCATCGTACCTCTTAAAGGCGGAGTGCCGCCGTCTAGAGCTTCTATAACTAACTGGTAATGATCTGTCGTCTCCCTATCTAGAAATCCATTAATTTGCAAATCTAAATAAAGAACGCCGTCTCTCTCCCTATGCGACGAAAGTCTGAACGCATTGTCCGTATTCCCGGACACTATATTATACCTTTGCGTGTTAAATACACCGAGATCCTGATCTTTCGCAGGATTCAACTTTCTCTTTACATCTCTAGGAGTATTTTCAGAAAACTCAACGTTCATAACTGGAGCGGGGAAGGTAGGGGCGTTGTCGTTTTCATCAGATACTCGAACGACTACTCGGATATTGTCACCGCTAGCAGGGATCGCAACTAGAGCGTAATGGTCTCTGTTTTCCCTGTCAAGTGGTACTCGAGTTCTGATTTCTCCTGTGTGAGGGTCTATGCGGAGGTCGTCGTTAACGGCGCTGCCGGGGACAGGGACGATGGTGTACGGTGGTGCGGCGTCTGGTAGCTCATCACCGATGTGCCCGACGAGGACCCCGGCACGAGCGTTCTCCCTAACTGTGAACTCCCGGACGTGCTCGGCCGCCGCTGACGCGACGAGCAGACACACGAAAACGCGCAACATTGCGCGTCTGTTACTCTCACCGCACACACATTGTCACTAACATCTGGAAATAAATAAAAAAACACTAATCACCATACTAAGTCATATACTTTTATATTTTAAAAATAAATACGCTCTTATGTATATTTATCATACAGTGCAGAAACTGGTAACAATTACACACAACTCTTTAACCCCAAAGTAAGGATAGTTTATGGGTTTTACTATAGATTTAGCATCCAAACAAAGAACAAATTATCTATAAAGTCTATCCTCTAGATCTATGTGAATCTATTAGCTTAGTTATAGACCTATTAATGCGAAGAAAAAATTGAATGTACTTTTAGTATTAAACGATGCATTCTGTTCTATAAGCATCATATAATAAGAAGAAAAACATTTAATCACTTTAAATCACCCAAAGTCATTAACATTACTTTTATTGCTACTAAAAAGTCATGTAGCCTCCATTATTCACGTGAAAAAATTAATAAAACTGTATATATATATCCTTATATGGTGTTATTTATTTGCTATTAGCTATTCGTCGTGCTGTGTGAACGCGTATCCATTACAAAAGTCTCTGATACTGTTTTTGTATTCTTTGAATTTATTACTGCAGATCATTTGATACCACCGATCATAAAAACCAAGGTGACTGTTCGTCTTCTATTCCTGTTACATGTAGTAGTATTAACCTTACGATAATCCTAAAACTGCAAAACTTGATCTAGTTCTTGATGCAACTTAAAAGAAAAACTTAATATCTATATTTGTGAATAAATGAAATATTTATAACATAACTAGTTTGCTGCTTTGCTCGCGTTAATGTAGATTTAACCTAATTATGGGGTAGAGTGTTTTTTTATTATAAGAGTAACAAAAACACTTACATTCAGTTTAATAATTTAGTAAGTTTTTTTTAAATGCCTCTCATATGTCAGTTTTAGCTTCATACGGTTCATACTATATCTCAACTGTTATAGATACGTGTGGTTATATTTCAAAACGAGCTAAATCCAATTATAATCGTCATATAACATATTGAATGTATTTAAAGATTTCCAGATTTTATACACCGTAAACGAGGTTCAAATTTTGCTGTTCATAAGGTTTTTTTATAATTCTCATAATTTACATGTACAAAATTTTATGAAATTGGTTCCATATGACCTGAAGAGGAGCACAAACAAAATGGATTAAGTATCCATTGAAAATAGTTCGAAGCTTCAGATTTACGACTTTAGGAAGTAAAGTTAACCGTAGTGGAAATATGCGCCTGCGAGTTACCTACGATGCTCACTTGTACCACTTATGCGCACGCATTCGTTTCGTCAGCCACGTGTGAAGGCGTGGAACTGGCCACTCCGGCCGAATACGCACGGCTGTGTGCAATCAAACGTTTCGCCCTCTCGCTCCCTCTAACGTCTGGTTAAAGTATTGAAAAGAGTCACACATACCTATGTGGTATGCGTACACGTAAATGGTGGCAATCATCTCGCGGACCACTTTTCATCCGATCGCCCTCACTAAGTCATAACAACCAGATGTCGAAGTTTTAATTAATTAAAAATAAAAATCGAAACGCATTAACTTTATACGGCTCTTGCATAATTCTGATACTATCATGCCATAATGAAGTTAAATCCTATACTCAATGTTCCAAACTAATTCCGAATGTGAACATAGAGAGCAATTTGGAATATTTCTGATAAGAGATGCATGCCTATATGCGAAGAACTTGGGAAATATTCGTATACGGATGACAAACTGGTTGTCTATGTAAATATAATAAAAATTCAGTTCCTTTTGAGGCTCAATCAGTTCAAAGCTACTGAACTTGTGGACATAATCGTACTATGCAGACATTTTCGTAGATACCAGGTTACCCTTTTTGTTAAATTCCATTGATTGTTTACCATTTTTTTAATTAAAAATATATTCGATACACATCGAAGTGGGCGGGTATAGGTTACTTAATGTCTATTCTAAGCATTCTAAATAACTATCTACATTGAACTTGAGTAACAAATTGATTATATGTTTTTCTATTCCTATTTTAAAAACAAAAATTATTTTACTAATTTAAAACTTATAAATATATGATTTAAACGGTCTAACGAAAATAATTTCATATACACTTTCATCCTCTTTTTCACTTTTTCGAGTTAAATATCCAAAAAGCCTTCCATAGTGCTTACCTATAGTGTATAGGACGTGGTCCTGGCCTGATTATAAAAAAACTTCGACATTTTTTTTTTCTCGAACTGACTAAGCTATTGACCTGTCAATGTCTTTACAGTTTCACCGGACTACTAAGGCGATCGCTTAAGGCACTTAATCGAGCTTTGTTTGACAAATCATATACCTAACCCTCCTCATGAAACAGTTTATCTACTGGTGAACCGCGTGAAAATCCGTTTAGTAGTTTATCGCGAACAGACATACAGGCTTTGTTTTATAATATATAGTGATATAGAATTTTCATTAGTATATAATTAGTCTATTTCCAATATTCCCAAAAATTAAAATTCTTGAACCAGCATAAAGTCATATAAATTCTCCCACAAGCACACGTATTCCATATATAAACTATTAATTTTATAATTTATCTGTATTTTACTCTCTTTATCTCTTCAGCACATGTTTTGTCTTCTCTTTCGTCAGTATTTTAGCATAAGAAATCTGTCTCGCAGAACGAGACGGCAGAGATCCACCCGGCTTCGCTTTCGACCATCTTAAAAATGACAGTCGGAAGCGAGAGATCCGGGCCAATGACAGCGACTAGCTCGCTGCGTGGCACGTCCCAGGCGGAACACTCACTCAATGTGTGGTGCGCAGAATCATTCGCGCAGCCACAATGATGGCACAAATTATATACCTAACCCTCCTCATGAAACACTTTATCTACTGGTGAAAACCACATGAAAATCCGTTTAGTAGTTTATCGCGAACAGAAATACAGACATGACAGAGAACTTTGTTTTATAATATGTAGTGATATAGAATTTTCATTAGTATAGAATTAGACTATTTCCAATATACCCAAAAAATAAAACTCTTGAACTTTATGTGAACCAGCATAAAGTCATATATATTCTATCCTGTAAAAATATTGCCGGCGTCTAATCTAACACCCAGTAGTAACAAAATATGGAGCACAATGACAAAAATTGAGTCAACTAATTTTTTTTTTTTCAAAAATTGCCTATTACGGCGTAGCTAAACAATGAGTGATTCCGAAATCAAGTTCAGAAGATGTTTTTAGAAAACATAAACCTACACAATATTATATTGCGATATAAAGAATAAGTCTCAAAAGTATCTATTAAGGGTTTTATCAGGACATGTGTTGTTTCGATATTTGATAAAATTTGTTATCCAAAAACTGATGAGTATTAGAATTATTGTATGCAGGGTTGTAAAGTTACGATTAGAATAATTAGTTTAGGCGTTTGCAGTTGATGTATCATATCAGATTTGGTCCGAGCAGAGTTAGCGATATAAGCACTCAAAAATCATTCATATGCCTCGACTACAATAATTTTTACTCTAATTTGTATAAATATAATATACATGTACACAAAACTAAGCTATATCATATTGGGGTAGATAGCTACCCCAGCTATAGAGCTCTTATTCCATTCTACACAAAATAACCACTTCCAAACGGGACACAGCAGAGTTGGTAAACCAACTATGAATAATCAACCGAAATCAAAGTATCTCCCAATTTCCACGTTGTTTATATAATGTCTCTTATTATAATCCGTTAAACAGAATGTGAAGAGCATACTATAATAACGCAAGAGACTTAGATATATTTTACGGATTTCGATGGTCACAGTACTCAATTGTTATGTATTTACTTTCATTAGCTTATTTTTGATTTTATTTTAATAATTTTGTAAAATGTTGTGGCCAACATTAATAGGAACACAAATTTAGTTCTGTAAGCTATTACTGTTAATGAGTATTTTGTGTAATTTGTTTTCTGTTGTTGAACAAAATAAATAAATGTAATAAACATATAAATCTTTCGGGACAAAAATTACTAAATAATTGTGACAATCGTACCAAAATCCGTTACGTAGTTCGCAAGCAGTGAGCGCACAAACAGATATGGATAGTGAATTTGTTTATAATATTATCTATATATACAGACGCATTACTATAATTTAACGTATAAAGAATGTTTAATTCTTAACTGTATTATTTACCACATCTTCTTCTTCTTACCCTTATCCCACATAAGTAGGGTCGGTACAACATGTTTGTCATGTTGTGGTATATGATTTGGCTTAATTTTTACGATCGGCCGCCTGCCTGACATCAACCCTCCTTGGGATTATTTTGTTGAACCACTATATTTATGATTATTATTATATAGTTACGAAGACTGATGGGATCTTTTAGCATTACAATTTTTCTGTAGGCTTTACCTTTGGTAGGCTGGGGGGGGAGTCTAATCGTTCGCTCCCTCTCCCTCTCTGCAGCCTCCTTTGCGAGCATGACTGTCTCGCAGAACGAGACGGCAGAGATCCACCCGGCTTCGCTTTCGACCATCTTAAAAATGACAGTCGGAAGCGAGAGATCCGGGCCAATGACAGCGACTAGCTCGCTGCGTGGCACGTCCCAGGCGGAACACTCACTCAATGTGTGGTGCGCAGAATCATTCGCGCAGCCACAATGATGGCACAAATTATATACCTAACCCTCCTCATGAAACAGTTTATCTACTGGTGAACCGCGTGAAAATCCGTTTAGTAGTTTATCGCGAACAGACATACAGGCTTTGTTTTATAATATATAGTGATATAGAATTTTCATTAGTATATAATTAGTCTATTTCCAATATTCCCAAAAATTAAAATTCTTGAACCAGCATAAAGTCATATAAATTCTCCCACAAGCACACGTATTCCATATATAAACTATTAATTTTATAATTTATCTGTATTTTACTCTCTTTATCTCTTCAGCACATGTTTTGTCTTCTCTTTCGTCAGTATTTTAGCATAAGAAATATTTTATAACAATTTTGTATCTTTTCTAACACTGGATGATTAGCTTAACAATTATTAATGTTTTTTAAGTATCTATAAGTGATAACAAAGAAAACACTTGTCTGTGGATATTTTTATTTAGAATCTTAGTTTGTATTAGGGGACTTGAATCCGGGAAGCGGTTTATTTGTGATTTAATAGTTTATATATGGAACCGCTTCCCGGATTCAAGTCCCCTAATACAAACTAAGATTCTAAATAAAAATATCCACAGACAAGTGTTTTCTTTGTTAAAAGGGTCTACGTTTTTATCTAAGCAGGTATATCCGCAGGTAAAAAAAAGTATTCTAGGGAGGATACGACCACAGATTATACGAGAAAGATAGAGGCTCAAAGGGATTTTTTTTCTTAAGTTTTACATTAACACAAGGTTAAATAGATTTTTTTAAGTTTAATTTTCCCAAAATAAAATTGTATTCATTTGTTATTGTTTATTATTATAGTGCAGTTAGACGTGGTACATTATTTTGATGTATCATATCAGATTTGGTCCGAGCAGAGTTAGCGATATAAGCACCCAAAAATCATTCATATGCCTCGACTACAATAATTTTTACTCTAATTTGTATAAATATAATATACATGTACACAAAACTAAGCTATATCATATCGGGGTAGCTATAGCTCTTATTTCATTCTTATCAGATTTGGTCCGAGCAGAGTTAGCGATATAAGCACTCAAAAATCATTCATATGCCTCGACTACAATAATTTTTACTCTAATTTGTATAAATATAATATACATGTACACAAAACTAAGCTATATCATATTGGGGTAGATAGCTACCCCAGCTATAGAGCTCTTATTCCATTCTACACAAAATAACCACTTCCAAACGGGACACAGCAGAGTTGGTAAACCAACTATGAATAATCAACCGAAATCAAAGTATCTCCCAATTTCCACGTTGTTTATATAATGTCTCTTATTATAATCCGTTAAACAGAATGTGAAGAGCATACTATAATAACGCAAGAGACTTAGATATATTTTACGGATTTCGATGGTCACAGTACTCAATTGTTATGTATTTACTTTCATTAGCTTATTTTTGATTTTATTTTAATAATTTTGTAAAATGTTGTGGCCAACATTAATAGGAACACAAATTTAGTTCTGTAAGCTATTACTGTTAATGAGTATTTTGTGTAATTTGTTTTCTGTTGTTGAACAAAATAAATAAATGTAATAAACATATAAATCTTTCGGGACAAAAATTACTAAATAATTGTGACAATCGTACCAAAATCCGTTACGTAGTTCGCAAGCAGTGAGCGCACAAACAGATATGGATAGTGAATTTGTTTATAATATTATCTATATATACAGACGCATTACTATAATTTAACGTATAAAGAATGTTTAATTCTTAACTGTATTATTTACCACATCTTCTTCTTCTTACCCTTATCCCACATAAGTAGGGTCGGTACAACATGTTTGTCATGTTGTGGTATATGATTTGGCTTAATTATTACGATCGGCCGCCTGCCTGACATCAACCCTCCTTGGGATTATTTTGTTGTACCACTGTATTTATGATTATTATTATATAGTTACGAAGTCTGATGGGATCCTTTAGCCTTACAATTTCTCTGTAAGCTTTAGCTTTGGTAGGCTATTTATAGTGTCTCTTTGAGCGGCACCACCGTTCCGGTTAAAGTTCTTCAAGATTATGGTTTGCTTGCTATATTGACATTTCTATGTACAGAAAACTAGCCAAGTTTGGACTATTCACGAGGACACCAGAAAAAAAAAATTTACCACATCTGTGAGAATATATTACACATACATCTATAATATTTACATGCTGTCTTTTCTATATACTGTATCTCTTGTGTCTCTATATTCATTTCATCAAAACGTATATACAAGTTCACTAAAAAAAAAACTGACAACAATGGAATTCTGTATACTGTATTGTTTTTTGAATTTTTAAATCAATTGTAATCATTTCATAATTTATAAATCGAAATATTTGTCTAGTCTTTACGTCTATTAGCACTCTGAGCATTAATTATATACATTTTTATAAAGCTCATTAATCACAAACTCAACACTAAATATCAATATTACATGAACATAAGTAACTATACCGCGCGTGGCTAGTCTGACAGAAACGCAAACGTCATGAAAATGTCGAGGGCATCGGTGACGCGAACCCATAAATTTTTCCCCTACCAAAATTCCCTCAGCGCGACTAAAGAAGTTTTCGTGAAAAAAACGAAGTAACTTGAACATATTATGTATAAGTTGTTTAAATTAAACATGACATGATTTTAATGTATCGTGAACAACGAAGCCACGGTTTGGTTGTGCTCGTAAAAATTTTAATTTGAGTTCGTACCACGCAACTTAATGGATAAATTTGCCGCGGTGTTCACTTAACCAGCCAGGTTTTCTTTTTATTAAATCTACATTCAATTGGATATCAATCAATCGACACTTGTTTATCTAGTACATATAAAATTACATTTTTCTCCTCCTTTCGTCAAACGATTTTCTCTTTTTCTTCCTTAGAAGCCAATAGTTATTATTGAAAAAATTGCATGTATGCACATTGCACATAATATTTTAATTTCATTGTCGAAACTTTAGCAGACCTTATGTTTTATGTATAAATTGCTTAAAATTACAAAGAATCGTCAAAATCAGTTTTATTTTTTATTTTAATCATCACGTTCGTTTATTTTGGTACAATTTTCAGCAATTATCGAATATGGTCTATAGGACAAACATAAGTATAAATTAATATTATGTATTACTTACTCTTCTTTTTTTATATTATAGGAGGCAAACGAACAGGTGGGTCACCTGATGTTAAGTGGTCACCACCAACCATAGACACTTCCATCACCAGGGGAGTCGCAAATGCGTTGCCAGCCTGTGTTTGGGGGAGGGGGAGGGGAGGTGGATATCCAACGCTCTCATTGACCGAACGAAACGCAACAATGCAAGCACTGTTTCTTCTCGTCGGTTTTCTATGAGAGGGTGGTACTAGCCCGGACGAGCCGACCCATTCAAGCTGAAACCAGTAATAGCTTCAGTGTGGCTGTAGCACGTTATGTTCGCGTTTGTGCAACGTTTATTGTATTAAGTTGTGACTTTGTACAACCGTCGTCGGCTGTTTTATGACAATTTGCACCTTGAACATACGACAGATGTCGCGCGAATCGTTTCAATATGTGCATAAGAATGAATATTAGTTGATCGTTTGACCGATAATCATTCATTCATTTAATTAGTATACCCGTTTTCATATTAATAAGCTTTTATAGCTACTCTTTTTAATTATGAATCACTACTAGGTGGCGTTCCAATATATTAAATATGTATTGTCAATATCATCAAAGAAAAAAATATGTGCAGATATTTCAATACTCAAAAGATTAACACAACGAACGCAACTAGTATTTATTTAGCTATACTTGTTGATTTTGAATTTATAAATTTTTTCACGTAATTTAAGCGACATAATAAACTGAAGTAATTTTATACGTGATTGCATTTAAGCTACAGTTATTATTCTAAGAGTCATTAAGTAAGACGGTGTTTAAAATGGAACGTACCTCTAAAAATTAAAAAAAAAAGAAGTTTGTTTTTTAACTTTTTTTATAAAACGCCATAAACTATATCAAGAGCATTATTAAAAAAAAATGCGTGCGTACAAAGTAAAGTGAAACTTCTTTGACGAACTAATTTATAAATCTTGTTTATATTTATACAAATCTAAAAGCGGGGTGGTAGCGTTTTACAGCCTGACTGGGTCGCAACCACCATGTGTATGGTGAAAAAGCCCGTCATAGTGATTCGCTTCTGCGGGTCGCGTTTCGGGATCAGCCTGTGCATAACCAGCTTTTCACAGGCCGGCATGATAGCGGCGACCGGCGATGGATAATGTGTCACTATGTGGTCGCCGTTGTTTTTGGATTGTACTATGCTTACTATCAGGCACAGTGCAGTCATTTTGCCGTGCTACAATAAAAAAAAAATCTAAAACTTTAGATTTCCGAGACTTGAAAAATAGATGAATAATCTGCGTTTACTGCAAATGACGTCACTTCCGTTGCATACCAGCGTGACGTTACATCTGTAAAAACCCTCATGCGCCTAAAGAAGTTTCACTTCAAAAATAAAGGATATTTGGAAAAAATGTCATAAACAACAAATGTACATTGTTTTTGAAGGAACAGAACAGGTAAAACTATTTACATTATTAATTATGTAAGAAAAATCGAGGATTGTTATAAGGGAATGTCATTATTTAAATTGCACATAACAGAATTGCTTTTCTAAATAATATTAACGCAATTCATACCGAAACGGAATTAATTAGCAGATAATTGAAAAAAATGGGAGCTCTCTAAACAAATTAGCGTTAAATATGTCGCGTATGCGCTCGCGGCGGCAGACATATAAAATTCCAAGTGGAAGTCGGCACACCATGCGAGCCAGCATGAGTTATGGCGGCAGTTACGGCGCCCTCTATGGCTAAATTCTTGAACAGTTATGAGATTTTCTTTTTTGTAAAGAGTACCGGTATTTTATTTTATAATTCGCATCATATTTATAATGATTGAAATGACGTAAGACATAAGTCAATATGAGTGACTTAGTTTGCAGCTTTTTTAATACTTCGTACGCTAAAGTACGTAAAGCTAAAAGAACTGCCGGAACATATCTATAAGTGCTTGGAAGCGGATTCATACTTTAAGGAGAAATTCCATCAACATGTTTTTCTTCAATGAAAATTCCGACTCATTGCGAGACTGAAACGTCATCGCCTCTTGCTTCTGTATATATTTAGTACAGCTAATAATCATTAGATACACTTTACAGTCCACAATTTACGATAAATACAATTTAATATTAAGATAACTTCATCAAAAAAAATCTCGAATAACTAAACACTACTGGTATTTTCTATTAAGTATATTTTAGTGCTTGTGCGCGATTTACTAAATTGTCGTCTGTGTGTAGGGTTTAAGATAAATACATAAGACGATTACAGCTCAATGAAAAATCCTAAAAAGTAGATAATTTAGAAGTAGATAAAATTATAAGTAAGTTAAAGTAGATAATAATTTTATTCTTAGAGATTTATACATCTAGAAACTCATGTAGATAAGTGGATGAACAAACGAGTAGTCCATGTCGATAGAACCAATGTTCCTAGGCTACTTATAAAAGGCTATCCCACTGGACTGAGTTGTCCTGTCTCATGAGTGTACGAATATGTTAGCAACTACGCCTTTCGAAGAAAAACACAGCAAAACACTCTTCCACTCTTTACACAAGCTCTCTAACGAATTGAAGATTCATCTAGTAAGTTACTACAAACCCAATTCCATTTACATACTTCATATGACAGTCTTCAACCTTGTTATCAGTCATCAAGTATAATTGCGTTCATATATTGCAATAATATTATAGGTACGTGTTCATGTAATACTGTGACCAATACTTAGTCTATCTAAAAAGGGTTTAACATAAAGAAATATAGTTCTACAAAACCATAGATACGGGAAAACATACTATTCTCCCGCTGAATGGTAGCGAATCCCACATTACTCCGTATCTTTCAATCTGGCACATAACAAAATTATACCATTACGATATACGTTATTGAATTATGTTGCCGTCTGTACAACATTCGCTAAACAATAAGCACTTTAGTAAAACCGTGATATTTATACGTGCAAGCTCTGGAATAGGGTGCCCATAATATAACTGACATCGAGTTTGAATAGTCCTGTGGGTAATATTATATTATTTGTCCATAATATCCATCAGTAATACCCAACACTAGATTTTATGAATGTTATTTTTTGTTAATTATACTCTATCGATGGAAATTTGCTAAAACCTATTAAATGAGGTTTTAATTCATAATTTTATATCAGTATTTATGTAATGATATAATACGAGAGTTTTTGGCAGGCTCTTAGTCTGTAATATAGTGGCTTTATCATTTTATTCATAATATTGTATTATGAGTCTCTATATTTT
Source organism: Antheraea pernyi (assembly GCA_015888305.1). Taxonomy (NCBI): domain Eukaryota; kingdom Metazoa; phylum Arthropoda; class Insecta; order Lepidoptera; family Saturniidae; genus Antheraea; species Antheraea pernyi. The sequence goes on along the minus strand of MU158743.1, from coordinate 1,101,823 downwards.
GTAATATAGAGTGAAGTTGACGGGAAACAATACCACGGAGCATTTGTGGCAGTAATAATATGGAAAATTGTTTACCAAGAATAAAAAGTATGAATTAGTTTTTAAATAAGAAGAAATGTCTTTTTTTTTCTCTATTGGCATATATATCTTGCTTATTTTCTTTCTAGGAGTTGCTGCTGGATATATATTTAAAACACAGCGATGCATGTGATTTTAGTAGCAAATTACCAAATCTTGTAGCCATTACAAATTTATGGACAAACTACTTTTATCCGTCCAAAATGAGTCCATTGTAAATGAATTTTTGTGAAACACGTTTAATCAGTCGCTAAAAAATGAATCACATGGTCCCTCTACTTGGGAGTCACATTTGCAAGCGCTGCTTTGCATTCAATGTATTCGTTATCGATGGTAGCTTTGTAAAGGCACGTATCAACACGCCCCGCGCCCCGGCGTCGGTCAGGTTTTATAATAACGCTGATTCAACGCGAAAATTATATACGGTCACGTAATAAAAAAATAGTTTTGATGTGAGACATCTATAGCAGCGGGACAGACCGACTTTTGGTATGGCGACGCATGCTGTGGTGACGTTATATGATTTTTAATTGTTGTATTTAATAAATATAAATATTTATTGCATAAACAGATACGTTTTTTTTTAAATCTTAATATATTATTTTTGATTATGTCATATATATTTCCTGTCGTCAACTATCCTTTTATGCATATTACGTCCGGCAAATGCTCACAATTTCTTTACTGTATTGATTGCGGCAACTGAGAGATTCAGTATTTGTTGGTTGTCACCGTTGTTTATACATTACATACATTTACAAGGTAAGGTGCCGTTAATTTGTCGTGTTTTCAATTATAAAAACAAAACTACGCCCTCACGGCTTAACATGTGGAGCCTAACTACGTCACGTAGCCTTATTCAACGTAAATTATTCTGCGATATACATTATTTTTTAGAATTTATTTTAGAATTATAAACCACCTAGTTTTTTCCGGTTTAGATTTATTTATATTCTATATATTATATATTCAAGTACTAATGTGCGGAGTATTATTGACTATTCTTATATATACTCGTTAAAGAAGGACATACTTATTGTATTATAAAATATATTATCAACTAATAATCTGTGACTTAAGTTTAAACATACAATCAGACATACAGAGGGAGATTTTTTTAATAACATATTCAACATGTATTCTTTATACAACTTATGTATCACAACATTTGGAATAAAAATACATGCACACCCGGAACTACAGATATTTTTATATGGATATTAAATAATATACACTCATAAGTAAATAACATTCGTATAAAGAAATCGATTATATTCAAGAGATGTTAATAACACTTTGAACTTACAATTTGAAATGCGGCATCAAAATTACCTGCTATGTGACTTGTCTTAACAACACAGAGAGATTAATATAATCCTTCAACGTCTATCACATTTCAAAATGCACGCCGTTAAGCTTTACACGCGTTTAAATACATAGTATTTTTTAAATGTATATTTTATTTATTTCATCTCGGCTTCACTCACTCCCGTTACTCTTTCTATAACTTTTATATTGTTGAAATAACTGGCCGTAATTCAAATTTAAACAATGGTTTATATGATAGTATTTTATAATAAAAAACGATCAATTTTTTATATCATATTCCGGTTCAAAAAGATATCTAAAAAGGCGAAATTATACGGGATATATAAAAATTTGAAACAATCATTTATAAATGCTTATAAATGCGAAACAAGTATATCCGTTTATTTATTAAGTTCCACGGTTCAACCCCTGAAGTTATCAGAATGAAATTAGTCATAGAGGCAATCTGTTATCTGGAGAATTAGATAAGTCACTGTCCATCTTAAATTTGTTGAAAAACCAAGATTAAGACATTGCAAAATGATAATACCGAAGAAATACGTTCCACTAATTTCCTTACATTAAATGAAAAATAGAATAAGTAGAAAAAAATTAATCCACTTCTAAGTTATATCAATAATATATATGAACATTGATTTAAAAGACCAAAAGTATCAGTTAACGGCATAGAATTGTTTGTATTTTGATAACTTAACCAACTTTAACAGTTTACGTGAAGATCGCGCCGACGGCATTTTATTTCTGACTTCATTTCATATAACTAGCGGGCCCGGCAGACGTTGTCTCGCCCTGATTATACAAAAATCATTGACGAATTATATACTAAAACTTTCCTCAAGAATCACTTTATCCACTGGTGGAAACCGCATAAAAATACGTTCAGTAGTTTTTGAGTTTATCGCGAACAGACAGACAGACAGACGCGGCAGGGGACTTTGTTTTATACTATGTAGTGATAATTTATATTATTAATGTTATTTACGTCACATAATGTATAATACAACATGTCTAAATTATATATCTGTTTAAGATAAAAACAAACCTATTGAAAGATCAGTTTTCACGTGATAAGCGCATTAAGAGGACAGAAGACTGGCACAGTATATAAATAATAGCAATTTACTAAACAACTTCTATCAAGTAAATTTACTAAGAATAATACTATAATATATTTTTACATTTCTTCACATAAGGCATTAACTAAACACATAGTGACTGTATGATATTCAAAAATATTTCATAATACATAGTGTTAAGTTTTTTACATTTGTAAGTTTGTAATTAACAACGCGTAATACGTAGTGTGTTATATATCTTACCTAGAAACTAATTGGTAGTTTTGTTTTTTGACTGAAAATTAAGCATACTTTATAGTATTCTGTAATTTACAGTATTATTCAATGAACAATTTTTAAGGAAATAAATAATTATTATTTATATTTAATTAAACGGACCTTTTTTCGAATTAAAATAAATAATTATGTATTATTAATTGCATTTGCAGTGTAACAGAGATATGAAGAGAGAGGAAAGTAATATAACTAGAGAAAATTTAAGTATAAAGATGTACGGATATAGGAGTAGAGGAAGACCGCAAAAGGTGTGGATATATTGTGTAAAAAATAATATGTATGTAAAAAATGTAATGTAAAAAAATATGTGTATAAAAGTGTAAATACTGAGATGTCATCTGACAAGGGTGACTGGTAGAGGAAAACATGTTGTGCCGACCTTATTTAAATAATGGTTAGAAGATATTTACAATCAAATATAACATAAATCGACTTAGGTATTTGGAAATAAATAAAGTGGAAATTCAATTAACCCGTTTTTAATATTCATTAGGGTCAATGAAATACAAAGAAAATAACTATCATATTCTTCAGTGATTGTTTTTGTAATTGTTAAATAGAATGTAAATTTTAACGTATTATAAATACTTCTAAAATTTAATATAACAATTTAAAATAAATAAATCGAATATTCCGAATACATTCAAAACTTCTTCTCTACTTAATACTTACTGTCAAACTTGTCGATATCCATATATGTACCTCTAAAATAACTTACACTGGATGATTTTTGATTTATAATGTATTAAAATCAATTTTATATATGAGAGAAAATAAACCTGCTAAGAAAAACATGCCCGTCGCAAAAAGTATCCGGTGAAAACTACCGGATATTTTATTATCGTTGTTAAAACTAAGTATAAAAAAAGCTTTATTTATAACATTTATACTGTTGTACCAGTAATTATGCATATCGTTGTAAAATAAGGTTCTAATTTAGGCAGACTTAACGCCGTAGAACCCACACTGTATTGAATAGTCATATGTAATACCAACTCTAACATATGAAACGAAACTTATAAACTTCAATCAACAGGATTCGTAACACATTGTTATTACGTCAACGTAAATTTTTACAGGTAGACAGACATGAATAAAGAAGCTACGCCGTAGTCTTAAGACGTTCGCTGTAGAGCCAAAATTCTTTATTTATGTTATTAAAAATATGTTTTTAATGTTTGCGTTTATTTTTATATACCTATTATAAAACTAGCTTTTCCCGCGGTTTCGTTTTCATTAATATAAAGTCTGTCTCCTCCGAATAATATATTTTTTTCTAGATAAGAGATACCCTATATCCTTGCCTGTATCTGAGACGACGTTTATGCTAAATTTCATGTGGATCAGTTCAATAGTAAATGTGTGAAAACGGAACAAACAAACAATCTCATTTTCGTATTTCTAATATTAGGATACACGAGTGCTCACCGCGTCGCTTGACGTCGGTACAAATTGTACAACCCACCTGTAACAAGGTACAATATGGTGATAGGTTGTTTACTATTGCCCGCCTAGCTAAGCTACCACCCTTCAATTGTAAATCTATCTACGAGAATCTATAGGAGTAATCCGGTAGTTACATTTAATAGCCAGTTCCTATTCTAGGCTTAGCAACTCACTATCTAGGGTCACGTGGTCACATAACATAGGATAGGATTCAGTTTACACGCGAGGTTGTAATTTTTAAAAGTTGGTATTTGTCATGAAATATATAACAACGCGCGTCATAGTGTGAATTTTTTATACCTTCCTAAAACTCGCTTAACTAATACTGTATCAAACAGGAATATGTCGAAACGTGTATTTATATAAAATATATCGAGAATTCTTTGAAAACATCATCGCCGCCGGTCATGTTCTCGTTACTCAAGCAACTTTCAACGATCCTAATGACTCGTTAATGGCTTTATCACTGTGATTATTCTTAAATAAGGCATTCGGTAAACGTACAAGCTTACATACCTCCAAAATCTTTTCAACTCAACACAATTACGTTCACGTGCATAATCAAATTCTCGTTTTTCAATATTTATAAATGAAACTTTTATTACAGGCTTATTAATTAGATAACCGAACGCGCAAAACACCGTTTCACACAGATATCAATACACTACACTGCAATCCGAAATGCGCAAGCTATAAATTTTGATTATTTTAATGTTTTCTTTTTTTAAATGATGTGGCGAAGGCTCGCGCGCGTACAGCCGGGCACGCCGAAGGCAGCGGTGGCACTAGCGTTGCGGGACGATGGGGGGCGTCTCCCACTAAAACAGGTTGCGTTCGCATACCGTTTGAGCGCCAATTTTGTACCTTGCCGTAGACGCAGCTATCTTGAGTTTCGATTGATACGCGCTTCGTGCTTAGTGGAGCTTGATCCTGATACTCGATATGATATATGTTCTAAAGTTTAAGTACTTTTTTAAACTTTATTAAATAACTTGACTACGCTACCGTCTTCTTATGTTACTGTTAGTTTGTATTAACAGTTGTACATAAACTTCGCTCATATTATCAGTATTAACTCAAATTAGATAAAATAGTTGTTATTTGTTTTAAATTTAACTATCGAACTTATTATAGCAATCTTTGATACAATTTTTTTTAGTTTAAAATTTTGGTTTTTATACAAGAAAATATATTTTAGTATTCATATCAAAACCAATACATATGCTTAGATTAAGTTTGATGGATTATTTTTTTTAATCAGTAGGTGTTTTCATTAACTTCAAATACAGCATTAATTGAAAAAGTTCCGGTTGATTTCACAAAAAGCCGCTCGTCATTTAAACAGTTCTCTTCGAAAAATGGACACACGATTTTCTATCATACATTCAATGTAATGCAATATCTATTGAAAATCAACGTGACTTCTAAAAAATAAATGACTTTATTTACACACGTAGTGCACAACAATGGAAACGCGTTGATGTCTTTCGTACTAGCGATTGCTCGCAAGTGGCAGAATACAAAAGCGTTATTTTCGTTTTTTGTTATTTGATCTGTTTTTTTTCCTTTACTATATAACCCGAGGGGCATTCCAATCTTCTACTAATCATAATAACATACCGTGTTAACAATATCACTATATTTCAATGAATGATCCTGTTGTGTGCAATGAGCAGTGCACGTGAGCCGAAAAACAGACAACCAATAGAGTAGACGAGTTTTCTAATGAAAAACAGAATTCGTCACATATATTATTTTTATTAAATAGATTGTAGTACTGCACTCTATCATTTTAATTACTAATATTTTGTGTTTCCTCTCAAACTTACTCGTCGCAAAATGTATTTTAGGGCAGAGCAAACGTTTAATGAATTGTAGAAGAAACGTATATATTATTAATAAAAAATAACAAAAAAAACAGACTGGAAAATCAGTGTGCCTATATATACTATATATATGTTTCTCACATTTAATTAATTCCCCATATTTTATTCCCAAATTCGAGATAAGTCTAACAACACTTGATAAGTTAAATTACATGAAAACTTTTAGATAGCAGATCATTAAAATAAATTAGCGTTCATACAGTCGAACAACTTTACCATTCTTTTGTGCAGTTCGGATAAAAAGCTAATGAACAATTATTACCTTGCATTTTGACTAGAACTTCCAAAGTGGTGTAACTCTTTCCTTAGTTTTATTTTTACTATTTATATCATTATAGAGGCGTTTCATTGAAATAGCTGTATCTATTTGATGCAATATATTTAAATTATAACCTTCGATCATTCATAGATCGTAGCCGTGCGTAGATCGCTTTTTTTATCACACGTAGGGTACTGTTATTACGCACATCAACTGATTCTAAGTGGTCACTGTAGCCTGGGGTTATTTATAACCAAGCTCAAAGACTGGAGTTCTATTTGAGACTGGCTATTAGGTTCACTATACCTGAAGTACTTGCAACTTGTCCTGTGTTTGTGCGTTTTGCTAACTACTCCATACGAATCGTAATAAAACACAGCAGAAACAGGTATAGCAATCATACTTTGACAGTCAAAGTAATCTATGTACAAATACTTCAATGAATCAGGGTTTTCGTTTAAGGAAAAGTGTCGATGAACATGCAATAGCAGGGCAACTAGAAATGCTCATTGAGACAACCTCCACGCTCGAGTTGAAAAACAGTCGCTAAGCTATATCAGTGTTTCAGCAACTGCATTTGAAAATCAGTTCTATCTTTAGGCGTAGCAAGTTACTAAATTGATCGACGTAACAGTAAGCCTTTGCACTCGAAGTTTTTTCATTCGTATTACTAGCAACTTGAAAGCGCGATTGTCTGCTGTTTATTGAGAGCATAACAATCCGCGAGCCGCGATCGTCATTTGTCACCCCATTGTAAATGTTATAGATTTGAATATTTCTCCACTCGAAAATGATAATTAAAAGATGCTATCAATTATGAATTGTAAACAATGTTAATAAAGCTTGACTTAAAGAAGCAATATGATTTCACTAAAAATCAAATTCTACCTCTTCCTATTTTCATTTCCACATTACGAAGTTTCACTTCGCACTCTAGAGACGTAGTACTAGGGACTCCATGCACTATATTTTTCATTCGTATTAGCAGCAAAGGAAAACCGCGATTGTCTGCTGTTATCGAGAGAAACAACCCCGGGAGCCGCGATCGTCATTTGTCACCAACAATTAGATGGCTCCGCTCCGGAGCCCTCGAGTGCAAAGGGTTAATAAGGTTGAGTAGAAGGAATAGAAAAGTGTGATGAACATGCAATAAAATGCTAACTACGATAACCATCACGCTCGAGTTGAGGATTTGTGGTCATGTGAGCATGTGTGTCGAATAACATCATATGACTTGAGATACCCAAACCGGTTGGTTCACCTGCACGTGGTGCACCCTGCTGAATAACGAACGAGGCAATGGTCAAAGCGGGGTGGTAGGGTTTTACAGCCTGACTAGGTCGCAACCACCATTTATATGGCGAAAAAGCCCGTCATAGTGATTCGTTTCTGTGGTTCCCGTTTCGGGATCAGCCTGTGCATATTCAGCTTTTCGCAGGCTGGCATGACAGCGGCGACTGGGGACGGATAGTGTGTCACCCGGTGGTCGCCATTGTTTTTGGATTGTACTGTGCTTACCATCAGGTACAGTGCAGTCATTATGCCGTGTTATAATTAAAAAAAAAGCACTTATCAATGTTTCTACATTTGCAAACCAGTACGATCTTTAGGCATAGCATATTCTTTTTTTTTACATCATAGAAGGCAAACGAACAGGTGGGTTACCTGATGTTAAGTGATCACCGCCGTTCATAGACACTTGCAACACCAGGGGAGTCGCAAGTGCGCCGCAAGCCTGTGTTTGAGGGATGGAGAGGAGAGGTGGGCCACTAACGCTCTCACTGACCGAACGAAACACAACAATGCAAGCACTATTACTTTTCGTTGGTTTTGTGTGAGAAGGTAGTACCACCCCGGGCGTGGCGGCTCATTCATGCTGACACTTGTAATAGCTTCAGCGTGTCTGTACCACTGACCAAAGATTGTAGATTGATCGACAACGTAACTTTAGAAAAGTTTGGGTAAAATTGATAACCTATCTGTGCTATAATATAATTGTAGATTAATCTTTTCTGTACATTAAACATATACCTCCAAAATTGATTTCGGTTTACTTAGGCATTACAAGAGAATATAAGATAATGAAAAAAATTATATCTATTTGAAAACAATTAAATTAGGTAAATTTTCATGGTCATTTCACTTGCAATTCAAAACTTAAGATAACAAGTAAGCTTAAATTTCATCAAAATTGATTTACGAAAAAACTTAGTGCAACGTTTAATCTGTTACATAAAAATCGCAATATAGCAAGCAAACCATAATCTTAAAGAACTTCGTTTGAAGAACCGGAACGAAAAATTGTAAGGCTAAAAGAGCCCATCAGACTTCGTAACTATATAATAATAATCGTAAATACAGTGGTACAGCAAAATAATCCCAAGGAGGGTTGATGTCAGGCAGGCGGCCGATCGTAAAAATTAAGCCAAATCATATACCACAACATGACAAACATGTTGTACCGACCCTACTTATGTGGGATAAGGGTGAGAAGAAGAAGAATCTGCACAGCTTAGTAGAATTCCTTAAAAAAGTCAAAAGATGGCATTTTTGTTAGTTGATTCTTAAAAGACTATTTATAGTAGTCTCCCGATCATCACATCGTGGTACATTAAAAAACAGATAGATGGCGTTGTAAGTGTTTGCTTAGCGACAAAAATATTTTTGAAATTTAAGTTACTCACAGATAAAATGCCGTAACCTTATATTTACAAATACAAAACTTTGAACTTTGAATTTACTTGGCTATATATTATTTGGCTATATAAATGTGAATGTTGTGATACATAACTATTATACAGGCCACTGTTCATGAATATGACGATAGTCCGGTTTTTTTTTTTCGAACTGACTACGCTATTGACCATGGAAGGTCTTAACAGCTTCACCGGACTACTAAGGCGAGCGCTTAAGGCACTCAGCCGATTTTATTTTGACAACTAGCTCAAGGGTGCACGGCACACCTCGGCTTTGGCTGTTGCCTGATAAATGCAATTCGCGACCTATCTGAGCTAACCTAAGCTAACTATTCATACATATATGAGTTGTTGAAACATATATGTGTACCAAGCATACATACCTCAACAACTCCTATATATATATTTCGTATCGGATAATATTCTAAACTATTTCAGTTTGATAAGGGAAAAAATAAAACCCTTCCACTTGCATGTGTAAGCGTGTATGCGTGCACGTGTGTGGAGGTGATATGTGTAATGTTGTCGCAGTGATGTAAGATTTTGTGTCACTGTATCGCGCGAGCAGCGTACTCAAGGACTCCACGCCGAGGGAACGGACCTAGGCTTGAGCCGTTGCCGAGGGGGGCCTAGTCTGGTTGTAGTCCGGTGAAGCTGTTAAGACCTTGCTTGGTCAATAGCGTAGTCAGTTCGAAAAAAAAAAAACATGAATATGACTTAATTGTGCATAAAATTATTGATATTTATTAGTCTACTAACCGTGCCCGCGACTCCGTCTACGTGGATCCTAATGTAAAAATATAGTGACTAATAAAATTATCTGAATGTATTAAGTTGATTTAGTTATCTATGTTTCTCTCAGGCTTAAGTCGCGTCGTCATTAAAATTACATTAACTTTTGATAGAGTAAACCGATTTTAATGAAACCAAGACTAAATGTTACTCCAAGATATGTTTACGATTTTTTTTGGTTGATGATGGTTGTTGATGGTGATGGTGATGATGATGATGGTTGATGAAAAGATGAAAGGTTTTATCATAAACGCAGTACTTTAGCAGTGATACGTGTCCAAACAAACATACAGACAGACACAAATTTCTAAAAATGATTGAAATATATTTTATTACTAACTATCCGACACGGGCGGACGTTCTCCCGCCCTGATAATAAAAAGAACCGTTGAAGTTAGACATATGCTGATGCTGACTTTTTTGTAGGCATTATCAAGGTCTACAACTGTTCTCTACAACTCAATCATATATCTCTCATTGTTAAGGCAGCGTTCGTAAGAAACGTTTTCTTTCAACCGTTTATTCTCCGACTTACTTCGCAAATTCGACTTCCACAAAAAAGGCTTCCCATTTTTCGGGTTAATATATAGCCTATGACACTCACATATAACGTGGCTTTCTATTGGTAAAAGAATTTTCAAAATCGCTTTAGAAGATCCAGAGATTACCCCTTACAACGTCACAAACTCGAAAACTTTACCTCTTTATTTTACTTAAAGCACGTGCCCCGTTCAGGGCGGGAGGGGATTCTTCAAAGTACCACGCTAGGTCACAGGGAGAATATTAGTAAGATTCCTAGACACCTGCAACATTTTTGTACAAAGATCTAAAAAGTACAGACACGTTCTATTTACATTATTATTGTATGTATAGATAGATATAGAAGATTTATCTGTGTGTAACCGCGTATCTACTGTTTTTGTTTGTTTCTATATCCAATGTTAAAAACGGCTTTATCGATATCTATGATATTTGGTACAGTCTTCACCAATTTTTTTAGCCGCTCTGTAAATAGCCCTAAGTTCAGGTTTGCGTATAATATCGTCAGGAATTTAATGCAATGCATATAAAATTGGCATTTATTTTCCCATAATTTGTCTCGGAATACATATTATATATTATATTATATTATGTATATATAATTCTTCTGTCTGTGATAATATGACTGAACTCTTCTTAAACGGCTGAATCGATTTTGACGAAAGTTTTTGTATGTGTTCAGTTGGATTCAAAAACGGTTTAGATTCATAATTGGACCCGGTAGGTGGCGATGTGATCTGATTTCAGGACTATTTATTATTTGCAAAGCACGACAACGTCTGCCGGTCCAACTAATATACATAAAGTATGTATATATAAATTTGTATTCTGTGTATTTATATTCAAAGTGATCAAAAAGTTTAGTCCGGAGTGTAATCAGAAAGTATATGTCATCCTTTAATAGACAGGCTACAAATTTGTATATGACACTTCTATATTAATTTAGAATTTTTATTTTTTTATATCATAGGAGGTAAACGAACAGGCGGGTCACCTGATTTTAAGTGATCACCGCCGTCCATAGACACTAACAACACCAGGGAAGTTGCTAATGCGTTGCCAGCCTTTGTTTGGGGAAGGGGACGAGGAGAGTGGTTGGGAGGGGGAAGGGAGGTGGGTCTCCGGCGCTCTCACTGACTGAACGAAACGCAACAATGCAAGCACTGTTACTTCACGTCGATTTTCTGTGAAAGGGTGGTACTCCCCCGCGCGAGCCGACCCATTCATGCTGAAACAAGTAAAAGATTCAGCGTGGCTCTACCACCTGTAAATTACGGTAAATGAAATATTTAATTCTCAAGCGCTTTTATCGAAATATTGTACACTGCAAAAATTAGCTCATTTAGATTGTGGGAAGCTTAAATCATTTCTAAAGTACAAAAATGTAATGATGCTATAAGATTTACTTGAGATAAATATAAAAATAAAAATATATATATTTCATTCTCAATCGGTGTAATGACATTTTTACATTTACACTATCCCGAAATTCCCCAGATTATTAAAATAGTCCTTATTAATATTATGAATGCGAATGTGAGTTTGTTTGTTACTCCTTCATGTCTTCTTAACTACTGCACAGCAATTTTACATACACGTTGTCAGGGATACCAAAAAGGACAAAGGGTCCTTCTGTCCAAAAAAAATACTGTTTCCGATTGATAGGTTAAAACTATATTAATAAGAGCGAAACCAGGAGAAAAGACTAGTTAATAGTACTTTTAACAATCGTAAAAATTTTCAAAGCAAAACATTATTTTCTACACGATAAATATGTGTCGTTTCATAATTTATCTATATATATAATCACTACATATTATAAAACAATCCTCTGCCATGTCTGTCTGTTCGCGGTAGACTCAAAAACCGATGAACAAATTTTCATGCAGGTTTTACCAGTAGATAAAGTGATTTATGGGGAAGGTTTAGGTATATAATTTGTAAAGGTTTTGTGTAAATTGGTTAAAATATAACGATAATCGGTAAAATGTCGAAAAGAGTCTAGCCGCCAGGGAGTTTTCATCGAAAACGCTGCCAAGCTACGCTAAAATCCCTTTGAGATATAAAAAACAATGCATGGCGGGATATTCCTCATTTATAGATTTATAAAGACGTCTGTCACGGCATAGATCTATTTTTTAAGGATAGCCCAAAATACTCATTATATCTTCTAAAAAAACCGTGACGTACAATTCGAAAGCTATTTAGACGGATACAGTATTAATATTTATCAACTTAGATACGTTAGTTACATTAAGCATTTCATACAAATTCTTATCTTTATATATATAATTCTTTTGTGCGTGTGTATGTGACTGAACCCCCCCCCCCTAAACGGTTAGACAGATTTTGATGAATTCTTTTGTGTTCCCGTGGATTCGAGAATTGTTTAAATTAGCAATCGGACCCGGTAGGTGACGCAGTGGTCTGATTCTAGGATTCTTTTTATTATCAGGGCGGGACACCGTCCGCTGGGTCCGCTAGTTAGAATATAAATCTAACGTGTCTATAGGTACTTTTTATTATTTTGTGAAATAGATCGTTGTAGTTGTCTAGGAATAAGTAACAAAATATATTTCAATCATTTTTAGAAATGTCTTTCTGTTTGTTTGAACACGCATCACTGCTAATGTACTGCGTTCACGATAAAACCTCACTAAGAAACTCATAAGGCATATCTTCGAGTCACATTTAGTTTTGGTTTCATTAAAATTGGTTCACTCTATCAAAAGTTATTATCATTTTAATGACGATGCGTCTTAAGTATGAAAGAAAAGTAAATAAGTAAATGGACTTAATGAAATTAGATGATTTAATTAGTCTCTGGTTTTTTTTTACTTCAGGATCCACGTGGACGGCGTCGCAGGCACAGCTAGTTTTGTAATAAATACAGTGTTGTGGCCGCGTAAATAATCAATTAGGAAAAATAGTGTCAGCGAGGGTGGGAGCATTTTGTTTGTTGACCACACCCGGCGATTATGTTGCCGGTGCTGTTCGATGCGCACATATGCGTATGCGAAGCTCGTTGCGTCTTAAAGGAATCGCGCACTCCTCGTATCGCCATAACCTATTTTACACCATCACGATTCATCGGCGCCGACCTCCGGCATCGAACCCCGCACCAGCCGATGAGTGATCACAAAATTTGCTATTAGTTCTCTCGCTGACCTCGCATTTGATTCGCACCACAGGTGGTTTCCGATCGAAGGCATCGCCACCATACAGTATTGATTAAACTTACGCTGCCAACAGTCTGTTGACCAATGCATCATAATGTCTACATTCGTTTGTATGGAGCTTACACCCTTATGGTTTTGGTCAGTCCAGGAGTTAAACTTCAGCCACAAAGAATGGTGTCAATGCAATAAAAACCAAATCTAAAGAGTTTTTGTTAGATAGTAGGATTTTTTTATGCATACCAATTGCTATCCCCAGGCGAAAATTTGCCACCAAACACTGGTGTTTTCTGGTAGGTGTATTTGAGAACCAGCCTCAGAATAGGATTAGCGTGTTATCACCTTAAACACATATATCATCTAACACCAGGTAAGATTATGGTCAAAGGATAGTATTATACACTATACATAGATAGTATATACAGAGTATAATAAAATAATTATTCCCTTAGGTTGAGGGGTTGGGGTTTGGTTTTACTAGCGTCTGCAGGAAGTGTATCTCTCATTTCCCTGCACGTTCTCCCCAGGTGCTGCTAAAGAGTTACAAGAATTTTTGTCCGCTGCACTTAATATATATAAATTGAATCTCACAGCGACAAATAGAGTAATCAATCAATAAACAATAATAAAAGGTTAGTATATTTAGATATACAATTAAATAATAATCATTTTCTTACCCCACCTAAGTAGAGTCTCTCTTTTATCAGCTTTCGATTCAATATTAAAATATTTCATGCACATTATTCTTCTCACTACCCAGCTATATTATATCTACACATGTCAAGAGAAATAAAATAAGATATTTAAAAAATATTATTTATTTCCTCATTTTGTTTTATATCTATAAATAAATTCAGATATGATATACAAAATTAGATATTGCAATTGGATATGACAAATATGATCATGGTTTTTCATAAAGCAGAGTAAAATAAGAAACTATGGAGCTAAGATTTGGCCACTCAGATGCTTCATGTAAATTAAACAGTTGTCAAGAATAAACAATAATAATATAGTTAGTAAAAATCACATTATGGGTAAACATCTTCTTGAGAATACAGCTGGATTAAACTACATTGTCGGTAGTCCGGTGAAGCTGTTAAGGCTTACTAGGCCAATAGAGGCCAATAGCGTAGACAGTTCGAAAAAAAAAAGTAACATTGTGCAAACACTCTTCAGTTTCTATTCTAATTTATACACATTCTGCACCCATAACTATATTTCATGATATATTGTTGTAGAGTATTTATGTGTACAAGTTTAAAGAATTTACAGTTAAAATATTTTTTTTATTGTTACAAATCTGTCCTAGAAATGTTCAATAAAACACCATCATATCTCTACATCATGGTTTTATTGAGTATAGAAGTGAACCATAATAGAATTGTATTAGATAGGAATGGTATAACATTGAACTGAAAAATAATTATAGACACTGATAAATATTCTAGTAATACATCATTACATAGTATAAAACAAAGTCCCCTACCGCGTCTGTCTGTCTCTCTGTTCACGATAAACTCAAAAACTACTGAACAGATTTTCATACGATTTTCACCAGTAGATAAAGTGATTCATGGGGCATGTTTTGGTATTTAATTTGTCAAGGATTTATTCATAACTAGGATGGGGCAAAGTCTTCTGGGCCCACTAGTTTTAGAAAAAACTAGACTGGACTCGGCAACAATCTTTGTATGAAATAACACAGTGTGTCGCTATACAATTCTGCCAATGTTATCTATTACAAGTTAATTAGTGTAAAAAAAAACAATATGTCAAATATCTTTTTTCAGTAAAATGAGTTTAGAGCAAAGTTATCCAGACACTCATAATTAGTGAATAAATATATTAACTCAGACAATAAACAGAATTTATTTAAATATTTATATTGTCATCAGATAGATAAATATAGAGTTTAATTTTAACAAACATTCCTTAATTACAGGATTATTATTTAATAAAATTCTGAGGCACAAGGTTAATGTGGTAACTAAAATTAGAGAGTGGAGAATAACCAAACATAAAACAGTAAAGGCATAGTCAATTTTTAGGACAAATAGAAAATCTGCTATCTATATAGCCATACTCCAGACTGAATTCATTCAATATTTCCTGATGCTTAATTTGCCCATATGAACTCACCTAGCCATGACCTAGTTGGAGATGATACAAGAGTAATACTTTTACTCACATATTGGAATTTATAGATCCAGGTCTTAAGAAGAATTGAACAACTTATAATAAATCATATCATTCGCTGATTTTTCTGGAAATACTCCAAATTTTGTTGCCTTATTTCAATTAATGCAGCAATGCCCAGCGAGCATAAAACTTCCATATAAATCCTATAATAACCACATAAATCATATAGTACTTGCATATTAACACCACCTCAATGTGGCACCTCCACCACTCTTTGTTTCGCAAGTCTAACGAACCATGGGAAAATTGAGAAAAATAAATGGTCCACCTTATAATATACATGGCAAGATATCAGTCTCATGGCCCAGGTGTAGATTGTCTGCAATTGTTCAACATCAGTTACCATAGCCTTATACGTAATTCTTATGGGGCAATAAGATTGATATCATCCATCTTGGTTCAGTTAGGGTAACTAGCAAAACAAAGACTGCATGAGCTAGCCACAGCAGCGGTCGGCCAGCACACTGCGGTGGCATAAATATGTAAGTACTAATAATAGCCAGTTTTATATACTAACTAAAATTAAAATTTAATGGTAAGTTTGGCCAATACATTGGTTTATACTTGTCAACATTTTCAATAAAATTACACTGTGTACACATTTCTAAAGCTGCAATTCTCTGCCAATCTTTCCCATATAACTCTTTTAATTTGTCTATAGTGTCTTCACTTTTCTCCGGAGGTCCTAATATTTCATTGGTTTCTTCACTATTCTTAGCTTTTAACCTCTCCCGTTCCTTCTTTGCATCTTCCTTGTACTTAGCATTATCTCTTAAAAACTGAATGAATTCTTCGCTCACTTCAAAATTATCATCTTCTTCATACTCGTCATCTTCCTCGAGTTCGTCTTCCTCATTTTCTATGTTTAGATCACTATTCACTGATACTTCTGGTTTGGAGTCATTAGTGGTTGTACAAGTAGTATTTTTCCTTATTATTTCATGTAATATCCTGTTTTCGTACTCCAACGCTCTAGCTTTTGATTTCCAATAAGCCACCTGATGCTGCATTTGCCATGTAGTGGCTGTAATAAAATTGTCCGCCCAAGAAGACATTGTGATTGCTAATTTTGTCTGTTTCCTTTTAAAAGAATGTATCCGCTTCTTTTTATTTAGATTCTTCTTTTTTTTACGACGGCGAGGGTTACTTTGTGATGTTATCGATTGTGACTGTTCGTCGGATGGTTGAAAAAACATTATACCCACATAATTCGCTCAATGAAAAAAGTGTACAAAAGTATTTGTCGTATCTTTATACCTATAGGAAATGTTTTTTTATAAACATAGCTGTCAATCAGCCCAGTGTTGCCAGTAAAATCCACAGAGTCCCATATAAAAAGTAAAACTAACTTTTAGTTATTAATTCCTGAAATTTTTAAATCAGTTATTTAAAATAAGGAATCTTATTATCAAATCAAATTAAAATCGAAACCTAATGCAATGTACAAGCGATATTTTGAATATAGCGAGTAGAATACTTGAATTCTTATTTCTATATCTAAACAGAATCAAAATCAAAAATACTTAAGAATAATTTACTACACAGACTGGAGACATATGATATACATATCATACACTTTTGTATTTAATTATACGGTTAGCACCCTTATTGACTATTTTTAAAGAAGAATATTTAAGAGGGACAAAGCATTTTTATTGTTAACATTATTGTCTTTAAACCCACGCCGAAGTGAGTATTTGTTTACCTTTCGGTTCCTTAAATAATAACGATAATACTAGTAGTATATGTTTAAAATATTTTAGACATTTTATAGAAATTCTTAATAAAAATATTTGTAATGTTTAAATATAAAAAGTGTGTGCCTATGGCCACGCGATAGAAGTGAAAACTTATATGATATTTATATATGGATGGATTTATTTTATATATGGCATTACAACGTAATATTAATGAAAATATCTCTTATTGATCATTTGAATATTTTTAGGTACTATTTAGAAATTTTTCTTACAAGGTTCCATGATCAGATTACACTGAAAATGGAATTTACTTTCTACAGAGAAATTGTTCGCTTTCAGTCTCGTAATGTTAAGATTCATGAAAATTGTCACTACTTATTGTTAGGATCTGCATTTGTCATATTATAATTTATATTTTAATTCTTTAAGTACATTGTATTATTCTATTTTATGTAATACCAGCCTCTGCCCTCGTTCGCGTGGAATAGTTTGGGCTAACGCTAACACGCAGCGGAAGCTATCAAGATGAAAAAACCCCGCTTTTGAAATGGTAAGTTTTGGTGCTCCGCTCCCGTCGGTCTTAGTGTGATAATATATAGCCTATATAATATAACCTTCCTCGTTAAATGAGCTATATAACACAGAAAGAACTTTTCAAATCGGACCAGTAGTTCCTGAGATTACTCCCTACAACGTCACAAACTTTACTTCTTTATATAAGTATTCATGATATTTTGTGTAGTATATTTTAGTTATTGTGCATATATTGTAAAGTATAATATAAATAGTAACTAATTCTTATTTTGAGTTTCCAACTAAACTTCTTGGACAGTTTTTAAATGGGATTATACTGGGCCATGCCGTATTATTAAAGTGGTGTCTAAAGACAGTAAAAATGTAAGATTAAAAGACGCATATGTAGAAGTCCAACGAGCAAAAATTTCCAACAAATGTCAAAATTGAATCAATATTTCTTGTATTATTGCATATTTGTTTTTTATGATGTTTATAAAAATATTATAACAATAAACTTTTCAAATAATGAATTATAAAAACAATTGTAGGACGTGTTTAAGCAGTAAAAAAGAGATGAGAAATATAAACTCTAGTGTTATAATTGGAGGAGATGAAGTTAAAATATCAGATATATTACAGAATTTTTATAACTATAAGGTAAACAAATTTATAACCTAGTGTGTACAGATAAACGTATTTCCACTCTCTATTAATACCCCGTGCCTCTTATGAGACAAATAATACGACCACAGTTGATACTTCACTTTGCGAGTAAGTAGCTAATTATTTTTAATGCGATAATTTAAAAACTAGAATTTAAAAAAAATAATTTAAAAGGTCCAGTGAAATACTTCATCTAAATGTCACACGTTAGGGCCCACCTGAAAACAATGTAAGGGCAATTTACTGAGCTGTGGTCCATTTCACTAAATGTATGCAGTAACTTTATATATTATAAAAAATAAAATAAATAAAAAAATAAAATATTTTATTGCCAAACAACTTATCCTGGGCTTACATATATTGATAATATAACAATGTTTCTTTCTACTTATGTACTAGATTAGACATTGATCTCCACACTAGGCTCGAGGCCTGTCTTGTGGATTTCTACTTCAGGACGATTTGTCTATCCGATTAAATTTAAAATTTATTATAATAATTTACTACGATTGTACTTTTGTGTCTGTGAATTTATGCATGTATGTTGCTTCTTTTCAGTTGTTTATATTAGCTGTTCCTTTATTTCTATTTAATACCTTATTTATGCTTTTCTTTTATTTAGCTCCTTAGTTTTGTCTTGAATAATATTATTTTCACATTGTCTTCGGACTTGTTTCATACTTTTATTAAAAAGTTGTGTTACTAATTAACTGTGACAGGTACATGTACATGCGAAATATCCTTAAAAGTCATTTATATTTTATAAAAATGAATGGATATTGGAAGGTGCTGGATGGTTGAAAAATTTTTTTTGTGAGAAACTCTAGACAAATGTTTATATAATTATAAAATTTAAAAAAATGTTTATTCTCACAACAATTCCACCTACAGATCTAATTATAGCTAAGAAATATCCAGGTGCACGAAAAGTACAACAAAAAAAAATCTAAATTGATATTTTATATATCAAACCTAGCTGAATAAATTGTTAAATTACATGCTATTATTAAAATATTAAAACTAATGATAAATGTTACTATGAATACACATTTATTTTCTGCTTTTTAGCTTTAAAGGTTGTAATATTTCATTTTCATATATTATCATCCAGTTTCACTTTATGTTCAAATAATTAAGTTAAAAAAAAACAATAACATTTTGTCTAAAAAGACATCTAAGAAAGTGAGTTAATAATAGGGTAAAATTCATCAATTTAGGAGAATGAACAGAGCTTTATTTCTTTGAATTTTACTTATTCTGTTTAACTATATTAATTTCTTTAAAGATTATTTTAATAACTCCAAAGGAGGATTTTATCCTACTGTTGTGTCTCATATGATTAAGCACTTTGCACACTTATTAATCCTTTACAGTTGAAGTTCTTTTTCATTAGTATGAAACTGTGATTGTCTGCTGTTATAGAGAGCATAACAATTGGCAAGCCTCAACCGTAATTTGTCACCAACAGCAAAACACCCTATAACTAGTCTTTACTATTTGTTTTTGTTCTTATGTTAAAAACTGAAAGTTATTTGCATTGTCTCTGTAGGGGAGCCCTCAAGTTTGAAGATAAATTTTAAATGACTCCACTTATGAACCCTCAACTGCTAAGGGTTAATTCTCGTATTTGAATAACAACCAATTTTCATAATACACATCCGGCCACAATAGCACATTTCTTATCATTTTTCAGGTAACATCAGACCCATTACTGCCAGATAATGTATGTATTAATTGCGTCCATCAGCTCACATTTACATACTCCTTCAAAATCCTAATAGAATCAAGCAATAAGACATTAAACGAAAGCCAGTGTTTGGGCTCTACAAGTGACAACTTTGACTACAATTATGATTCAGATGATCTTAAATTAGACACAATAAAACGTAAAATAAGAAAAAAAATCAATAAAACACACATCACAAGTGAGGATGAACTAAAACCAATATACTGTGTAGAGTGTAAAGCTGAATTTTTATCTGTGAAGGCTCTAAATGAACATTGCACCAACAACCATCCAGTAAAATCGGTAATAGGCAGAGACTGTGATTATTGTAATGAGAAATTTGAAGATTTTCGGTCTTTGATCTTACATAGAAAGCTTCATACAAGACCATATTTATGTGAGAATTGTTGGAAAGGTTTCTTTAATGAAGAACAGTTAAACAAGCATTTGTGTCAACCAAATACACAGGGTAATTCCGATAAATTGCTACGCCAGTGTGATCAGTGCGGTAAATCTTATCCGCCTGGATATATACGGATACATATGCTGACACATGGGAACGATCGTCCCTACAGTTGTAAATATTGTCCGAAAAAATTCAAAGTGCCTGGTGGCTTACATTCACATGTTTTATGGAACCATAAACGGACAAGGAATCACAAATGTGAAGTTTGTAACGCAACATTTATATCTTCAAGCTCCCGGAGTTCTCACATTAGAAAGAATCATTTAAAAGAGAAGAAATATAGTTGTGATAGTTGTGGGAAAAGGTTTTTCTCTAAATCAGAGTTGCAAAGGCATTCTCTGACTCACACCGGTGTGAAAAATTTCCACTGTCACCTGTGTGATAAGTCATATCAGACTCGTTACGGACTTAACGTCCATTTAAGATCTCATTCGCCAATGTCAATGAATGTATTAAATCTTTAGTGTAAAAATTCCCTAAGTACAATATACGAATGATCTCATTTTGACTTTTTTTAACATTAAATTACACATATTTGATCCGGGAAATACATACTTTTCAAACTGCCAACCCTAGTCGTAAGTGTCGTCATGATAAATTATTATTATGATAAAATGTTGTTTCTATGAGTCCATCCCTAAATCCGTTTATAGGTGGTAGAGCCACGCTGAAGCTACTACTGGTTTCAGCATGAATGGATTGGTGCGTCTGGGGTACTACCACCCGACACACAGAAACACCCACGTGAAGTAACAGTGCTTACATTGTTGCGTTTAGTTCGGTCAATGAGAGCGCTTGGGGCCCACCTCCCCTCCCCCTCCCACAGGCTGGCAACGCACTAACGACTCCCCTGGTGTTGCTATTGTCAACGCCTTTTAAACAGATTCGTTAGGCAATGTCACTGACAGTAGGAATGTGCACACAATGCAACCCGTTATCGATACGTAGCTACCTTCACACGCGGGTCGATGCGTCATCGTGACCTTCATTAGCATTTGATTGGTCGTTACGAGTAGGGGTTGTTTTTCTATAAATATAAGATTTCAGAGATTTATGTTCAGATAGCGAAAAATTATTGCTATTAATACTTAACATAATTTAGCATATCGATCGTACCTATCCTGTTACCGATATGCACCTCTACATTTCTTACGCACATCACTAAACCTCTCCATAAGACCTGTAAGTGCGAGCGAGACAGACAGATAAATATAATTTATGACCCGAAGCCTCAGTTCATAATGCGACAACTATAGTGTCTATGGACGGCGGTGATCACTTCACATCAGGTGACCCGCCTGTTCATTTGCAACTTATAATATAAAAAAAGGACAATGATCTTAACCAAAATGTCCTAGCAACTTTTCACATAAAATATAGAAAAAAAGTGACTTTGTATTGTTTTTGTTGTATAAAGATTCAATAAAAGACGTTTCCAAAATAGGTGAGTTTTAATAAAAATTAAAATATTCGTGTTTCAAGTAGGTACAATAATAAAGTAGGTGGTTTGATGAAAACAAATTAATATTTGAATTTCTATACTAATGAAATGGATTCTTTTATAATAATCCACTATCATTTATAACAAAAAAAAAACAAAAGTGTATAATAATTTAGTACTTACACAAATACAACCTAAAATATATACATTTATTTATACAAGTTTTACACCCAGGGTTTCACCCTTTATTATTTTGTAATTATTTTAACAATAAATCGTTTACGAAAAAATGTTATGTTGAAACCACTGGTTTTAGCAATGACTCCTCCGATTAATTAAATATTGCTAATATGACAGTTTTAATTTGTTAACAATGGAAAATATATCCTGAAGATATGATTTTCCGTTCTTTATCTTAGAAAATTACAGTATAAACCTTGGTATTTCTCCCCAGAAAAGGGTGGCCACCTTAATTATGTGTAAATTTTCATATATAATAAGCAGTTCATACAATAAATCTTCAACTTGTAGTAAAATGACAAAAGATATTGTAATCATACTCGATGACAAATAAAATAATAACTATTTTGCAATTGTTATATAAAATTAAAACTTTTATAAGTTTGTGTAGTTCGTAAAACAGTTTCATTTAGTAATAAATATTTTTAAATAGCAAAAATGTTATTAAAGACCAATTTAAAATGTGTCATAAATGACTAAATTAGAGTTTTTCTTTGTTAACAGTGAGTGACATTTCCTAGGTTTTTCATATTTTCTGTATTACAAAAATGTATAAAGGTATTAAGTTAAATTTTATTTCTACATGCAGAAATATGCAATCAGGCATGTGTCAGATAATTATTCAGTAATTGTAAGTATTATAAAAATATTAAACATCCAGTTCACAACAATGGCGATGAACTTTGAAGGCTCCACTTATTGATATATCTCATTTAAATTATGATATTTAGTATATATAATTCAGACATTATATTAATTAAAAATTTCAATGTCTGCCTTGTGCGTTTATTTTAACATATTTATCCAAGAATTGATGTGACATGCATGAACAAGTAAAAGTGAAATTTTGTATGAAAATCATTAATTTTGATCAATGTATACACAGATATAAAATAATCCGGTGAAGCTGTTAAGAGCTTGCTTGGTTAATAGCGTAGTCAGTTCGAAAAAAAAGTACAAAATAAAGAGATATAGTCACCTCATTCGAAGGCGCGGGAAACTGCTAGTTATTTATACTTTAAAAAAATATTTCATTTTTATAAAAATACTAGCTATTCTCGCGACTTCGTCCGTGTGAAATTGTTACTACGGGCTAACGTTAACACGAAGCAAAAGCTCTCAGTAAGAAAAAAAAAACGATTTTGAAACATACTTCATCGGTGCTCCGCTCCTATTGGTCTTAGCGTGATGATAGCCTATAGGCTTATAGCCTTCCTCGATAAATTAGCTATTACTGAAAGACATTTTCAAATCGGACCAGTAGTTCCTGAGATTAGCTCGTTCAACCAAACAAACCCTCCAGCTTTATAGTATGTAGTATACGTGAACAAATTATTTCCGAATTAAATATATTCAGATGTGTATGTTATGAAAAAAACATTCAATAAACTTAGAATTAATTAATCATAAAAAAATGGATAACTCGGAATTTAATATGTATTGTGATAAAATCAGATACATCTTTAGTCACAAAAGAAATCACCACTAGACTCGACATGTATTTCTGCCATATCAGTAATATAACACTAAGGCTAACTAAAATAGACGAAAGAGAGCACCGACAGAGTAGAAGTATTAATCAAATACTACTATTAAGATAAGATATATAAGATTAAGCGAGCGAACCTGTTTGTGTATTTATTTGTGGGACCTCGCGATCGGCTCTAACGATTTGAAACAAATGTGTTTAGATAGTCTGTTTTTATAAAGCTCTTCGAAAATAATGAAAAAAAAAACATTTTTTGTAATTATTAGAAAATGTCATATAGCGCCATCTCTTAAATTTTTGTGGTATGTGACCAATGACCGAAGACATGTTGGTACCTCAAAAATTCATAAGATGTATTCATAGATTTATGTAATTTTTTGGTGTTTATAAAGGTAATTTTTAAAAATATCTAAATTTACCTATAAAAATCAATAACAGGAGGCAAAGAAACATTTAGTAAGGCATGGTCATCTGTGTAAGGGTGTTATAAGTTGTTTAATAAGATGCTAACTAAAACGGTCGTTGTTTTTAGTAATAAAACTGAAATATCGAAATAACTAAAAACGCTATATTTGTATGAAAACCGAATAAGGTTAATTCAATTTTATAGTCGCATGTAATTAAGTTATTTTCAAAACAAATGCTGTTTGGTGTGTTTCTAGTGACACTCGGACAGAATGATGATTGTTTTAGATCAAAGATCCTCGGAGTGGTTCACATGGACCCCAGGGATTTATGGGATGATTCAATGAGTCAGAGGTATCTTACCAAAAATTATTCAAGTATAGCAAACGTTTTGTTTTTTCTAAATTTAAAAAAACATTTATAAATCCATCTACAAATAATTGTATACACAGACAGAATAACTCACTTAGGGGTTCTGTGTATAAGTTTTTATTATCATTAGGGTTCAATGAATCCAGGAACCATCGTTTTAGATGTAAATTTATATTATATCTGTAGCTTATAGAAACTTATTTCTATGGTCATAGTGTTCATCTTTTTTAATATTACTTCTATTTGAAGCAAACTCAAAAGTAAATAAATACATTGAAATAATAAAAATCTATTACCGGGACCCTTCAAAATTCAACCATTTATTGTTGTAAATCTGATGTATTTATTTACATGCAACAAACATCTCAAGCGAGAAGAGCCCATACAGTTTTCGTTACTATTTTTATTTCTAATCCATTATATTCGAGTATATCCTGAAATAGAAAAAAAAACATTTTAATACTATTCCTTGATAAACCATAATTTTATTTAGTAGTAAATTAAATAAGTTTAACTTTATGAAAATCATTAATTAATTATGAAAAAGATTTCATTTTAGCATTAATCAAATCAATAGAAATCATTACACAACCGTCTAATATAATATATAACTTAGCCAACACATTAAACTACGAAACAAAATAGAATAATTATGTCAATCCACCTAAAAAATATATATTTTGTTTTCAACAATAAAAAAAATATATATTCAGTTATATTGACTTTGACAAGTTATTTATTATTCATATTTACAAGAAAAAACGGTTTATGAAAAATATCACAATATTATATGTTTTAATAAAGACATAACATACTCTATATTGTCATTAATATTTGCTTTTGAACAAACTTATTCAATGCAACCTACTCTTTATGAAAAAAAATAATGAAGGAGACAAAATTAAAAATAATATTTGATAATTATTCTTAGAAATTTCCGCTACAACGCTAACGACTGCCATGGCGTAAGGTAGTGCCACATTCAAAATAACACTTTTTTTCAGTATCAATAGACCAAAATGTAAACGTCAAAACAATGTTTCGGAAGGAGTGACGTCACATTACGGATTACTGTTTCTTTTGGTTCACGGGCTAGCAACTATGGATGAAATTTAATTATTGAAAAGGTATTTTGAATATCAAATATATGATAGTCAGTTTTTGAATATTACAAATTTTAGAATGAACATTATTATGACATTTTTTTCTTTTATTCTCCACAACCTATTATTTTTAAACTAAAGTGTCTGTTGATTTTAATTCGTTCATATATATATTTCTTGTTTTATATAGATAAATAACTTAAGAATGCTCCATTTTCATTATATCGCAATTACCCGGCTAAATATATATTATTAATTTCGTGTAATAACACCCAAAAAAAGCAAGCAATGTGTGTATTAAAGCAACTCATGCATTTATGTAGTTAAGGTGATTGATTACACCGTTATTCACGACATAATTTTTTATACTTGCAAACTTTAAATATTAAACATACCTAAATGAGAATGTATTGTTATATTTCATGCAATAGTTAAATACACATGATGGTATATTTAACTATTACATGTAGTCTATAAATAATTTGGGACAAAGAGAAAATAATTTTTAATATAAATATATAGATAAAATTAAATGCAATATGTAATTTGCTTCGATGCAAAAGAAAATCACAACTATAAAATTTGAATTTCATAGGTCAGGTGAGTACACTCACCTTAATATCACGCTCATTGAAAATCATAAGTGTTTTGAAGGAACTTTAACACGATCTAAATATTTATTTGTTATTTTTAATTATTAAAATAGGTAGAAATTTTGTGTTGTGCAATTCTCTAGTATATTATTAACAACTTTATTAAGGTATTTTATGGCACTCGTTATGAAAAAATGAAATGTTACAACGCAAAAACAGAGTTAAAAAAACATTCAGTAAACCAATGACCTTAATTTGACAATATATGTGTCACTGAGGTCACTGTTACATTAATGACCTAAATCATGTACCTTTAGCAATAATATTCTAACTAAAAAGCTGTAGATACGTTACCTACATGATATTTTGACAAAACAAATGGCACGATAACGCACACATACGTAAAGTAATATCGTAACGCCACACTGTCTTAGATAAAATGTGGAAGTAAGAGGGTATATTCTCAATATCGGCGGTGAAAAAGAAATAGTTATGTGTCGCTTAGATACGGACAGCCATTTAAAAGAAACTAGTTAGACAAGTTTTAACAAGGCGCTTTCGAAACGCTTATTACGTGTCTATACCAGGTGAATGATTAGACAGTAGCAATATTTATAGAGGACACACTGCACTCGATTCTCGTTCTAAATCAATTAAAAAAATAGGTGCTTAATATTTCACCTAATTATCTAGTAATATACAAAAAATATACTTAATCCTCTAAGCGTCTATGTTAAAGTGCAGTGAAGTGAAAGTGTAGCCAATCTAACTAACAAAGTATAATTTTTCGAAGTTTGAACAAACAAAAGGGTTTATTGTCCGTTTTACTATCGAAAATTATTAACTCCGGGTCGCCGCTCGCAGTTTTTATCACTGGTCACTCAACCTAGGTTTATGTAATGTATTTTTCATACTTCAGCAATCCTTAGAACAAACTTTACCTAAGGTTTTTTTTGTTGTTTATTAGTATTTGTTTTGATATTATTATTTCATGTGTTAAATGTGACCATGAAGTGTCATATCCTAGAATATTGCGAGTGTCTACCCTTTCCCCTGGTATAGTTATAATACCATTGTAATGTTAAATTAAGGTCATCTTTTTACTAGGACTATAGAATTTGTCTAGGTCTCTTCAAAAGTGCATATCCAATCCTATTTGATACATAACTTCGTCGATGTCCTGGCCGAGGAATCCTTCATTGGTATTGTCATTACCGTTGTCTCGAGGGTCTGATGTACCACCAGCTGTCCCGCTGTCTTCTGTATCCGAGTTAGAGGTGGTGGATATGTTCAGTGGCTGCAGGCCGAGGGTTATCCGTATGGGGTCAGTGAGGTGTGGAGCTGACACGACCTGATGGTATATACCTTCCGCAGAACTCAATATCCTGTCGACGTCTAAACTCATCGACAAGTCGTTTACGTGCTGAAAAAAAAGAAATCATTATTATCTGGTGTACATATTTTCTATCTACAATAATAATGCTTATTACGATTTTCGTTTTAATATAGCAATGAACTCGAAAAAGAATATGGGCTACATATATTTACATTTGCCAATAATCTATATTACTATAATAAAACTGCAACAGAAGCCAAACCGGTACATTAAATATTAAAAAAAAATTATAATCTGGGCAGACTTTGTTATCGATATAGAATCCAAAAATAACCCTATCACAATTTTTGTGTACTGAACAAGTACTTTTTATTTTTTTTCTCGAACTGACTACGCTATTGACCCGGCGGGGTTTTCACAGCTTCACCGGACTACTAAGGTTGGTGCTTAAGGCAGACAACCGATTTGGGTTTTAGGTAACATACACAAGGGTGCACGCACACCTCGGCTTGGGCTGTTACCTGGAAAAAGACGCGTCTGTCCTAGCTAACTATTCTAAGCTATTCATACATATATACATTTGTGAACCATACAATCGAAATTGCATGATTCACATATGAATACGTGTATATCGGATTGAAACGAACTAAAACTATTCGATTCAGTTCGATGAGGGGAAAAAAAAAACTGAACAAGTACAGTACAAAGTACTGAAACAATTTTGACGAATCACGACACAGTGATAATTAATATTATAAAGTTACATCTAGGATATGTCCCATGAGACGCAAGGGGTTCCCCAGGATAATGGACGAAAGTAAAAAAAATTATAGTTAATGAAATTCTTGACGGATTTTGGTAATTTTTATTTTTGTGTTATATATAGCAGACAGATTAGCTAAAAATTTAAATTATATTTCATCTCCCTATGCTACTTAAAAAAAGTTGTCGTTGGGTTCCGAACCGACGGCTTCGTCGGTCCGTATAATGTACACTACGTTATAACTGAGCTACGGCTACATTGCATTTATTGGTGTAATTATCAATCAGTTAGAGATGCACAAAATGTAATAAGTAGGTTAAATCCTATTGATATATGTGTTTGTATCTTTGTCATGATGCATTTTTTCCTTTATTTTCAAACCATAACGATTCTTAACAAAGATAACTTCAATAATACCATGCCGACAAAGTTGAAAAATATGTGTATACGAAACTGATACTTATATGTTGTTACATTTATTTTATTGTATAAAAAATGATTGCAAAACAAAGGTGATTTTTTCCTAAAACATAAACCTAGATAATAGTTACATTGCATTGTAGAAGATAAATCTCAATAAGAGTTCTGTCAGTATGTGCGCTGTTTCAATATTTGATAAATTTAGTTTTCTGAATATTCGTCCTGCCTTGATAATAAAAAAAAATCCTAAAATACAACCGCAACGCTACCTACCGGGTCCAATTGTGATTTTAAACCATTGTTAAATCCACCTGGACACACAAAAAAATTATCAAAATCTGTCCAGGCGTTTTTGAGGAGTTGTCATATACACACGGATAGAAGAATTTTATATATATAAAGATATTTTAAACTCACTTTTAAGATCTCTGTGAAACCATAATCTTGACTTATAAATACATCCTTCTCTGTGTCCAATATTGCTACGCATATCAATAGATGGAAGTTAGCGCATGGCAACCCCGTCCATAGTACCTCCCATAGTCTGGCGGTAAAGAATAAAAAAGTTATCTACGAAGTAACAAGAATATGTCAAAAATAATTAACTTAAAAATTTGTCAAACATTGTCACCAAATAATTTGTCAATAGTTATCAACCAGAAAATTTGTCAATAGTTATCAACCAAAAAATTTGTCAATAGTTATCAACCAAAAAATTTGTCAATAGTTATCAACCAAAAAATTTGTCAATAGTTATCAACCAAAAAATTTGTCACAGTCATCAACTCAAAAATTTGTCAAATATAAGCAACAAAACTTTGTCAAATGTCATCAACCATAAAATTTGCCATAGTCTTCAACTCAAAAATTTGAGAGTCGTGAACCCAAAAGTTTGTCAAAGGCCATGGACCCAAAGGTTTGTCATCAACGGAAATAGGACCTATGGGATAATAATTAAGTCTTGTACACATCCTTAAACTATCGAAACTTTCTAGAAGCTGCATTTGGTCGCCAGTCTTACATCTGAAATTACCTCTTTAGTCAGATAATCTCTTAAGATCAAGTAAGAAAAAAAACACATTTAAACAAAATCATAAATACATATGATAATTAAAAAGAAAATATTCCTACAAACCTCATGATATCAATGTGAGAGAACTCCCTTTTGAACCAAACTAACAGCCATCTAAAGCAGAAGTACATATTCCCGGAGTCCTTCTGGGCCAAGTGCTGGGCTAGCTCGGGACTCGCGAACATCAACAGCTGTTGGAGTTGGGACAGCTGGTGCTTCATGCCGGCTTGGTCCATATCGAAGTTTGATGCCTGAAATGTTAATTTTACATTTTATTCTTGACATTTCATAGATCACAGACAATAATACCTTTAACGAAGCACTACATCATGACTGCGTTGTAACTGATGAAAAGAACATTGCAATCAAAAAACAACAGCGACCATTAAGATACTTTCAAGCAAGGTTGCTAATCCCAAAAAATAAAAAATACTAAGAGAGTGACACAATGATAGGTGTATCCCAATATGTATGGTAGTTACGTCCCCAATAGGATACAGATTTTTACCATACTACTTGGTTGTAACTATTTTGGGGTGTTATATTGGGCACTAGCTTCTGCCAGCAACTTCGTCTTTTATTTATCTTTCGTACTTTGAGCTAAAGCGAAAAAAACCCTAATTTCGAAACATTCCCCATTACTGCTCCGCTCCTATTTGTCTTAGAATGATGATATATAGCCTAGCCTTCCTCAATAAATGAGCTATCTAATACTGAATGAATTTTTCAAAATGAATCAGTAGTTCCTTAGATTAGGGCATTGAAGCAAATAAACTCTTCAGCTTTATTATTTTATTATAAATATGGTAGTACCGATTGATTCCGACAGTCACCATTTCCTAACACACAATAAACATGACAGTTACAGAAACAAAAATATTTGCATTAATAGTAGTCCGATGAAGCTGTAAAGTCCTGTCAGGTCAATAATGTAGTTAATTCAAAAAAAATAGTACAACATTAATAACATATTACCTAAATAATATAATTTTTAGTACTCACAATTCTCTCCATAAATCCGGCGAAACACCAGAAACTGTCCACCTCATTGCCCAGCAAGAGTAACAACGGAGCTAGAATGTCGCTCATGCCTTGCACATAACCGAGGTCAAAATTGTACATGACATATGTCATCAGAATATCTTGTAACACAACCAAGTTCGGATTGTTATCACCGGCAAAGAATGGATGGGTCCTATCCGTTCTGTTAACATCCTTCTCCACTAAACTCTTTCGGTCTCTGTACTCTGAGAAACGGGCTTCCTGCACTTCGGTCATGGACCGCCATTGTAGCTTCATAGAGAAGTATTCCTCAGTCTTTTTCTTCTGATGTGCTCTGATTTCATAGTGAGTCATGTTCCATGGAAAATAGTCGAGTAGATACTTCCATACAGACTGCCTTATAGACGGCGCTACACCCTAAAAGTGATGATTAGCATACAATCAAAAGCAAAATATAAAACGTTTAATTATGGGAATCCCCTTTCGATCAACAATAACTAGATAAAGGGTCGGCCCGAAAAATACGTCTCAGTAAATAAGAGTTCACTTGAAATGTGTGCCCTTATTTTGTTTAGTTTCTTTGA
This sequence comes from Antheraea pernyi, assembly GCA_015888305.1. NCBI lineage: Eukaryota > Metazoa > Arthropoda > Insecta > Lepidoptera > Saturniidae > Antheraea > Antheraea pernyi. The sequence continues at coordinate 1,070,176 of MU158743.1, read as the reverse complement.
AACAAAGCCAATGTAAGCCCATTTCACATGTCGCAGTGTATTCAAAAGATGCAAAAATATATTGCAATAATATCAAATTTTGAATAAAATTACCGATTTTAAACCTGTGATACAAATGTTTGGCCTCTCCAACACAAACACGCACAATAACGGGAAAACGTACTTTATTCATTACGTGTTAAGGTTGAATTCACACTAATTGTTGTTTATGTTACCTTTTCATTTGTGAGGGGAATAATTTATTACTTTGCTCGTTTTATCGTAAGTATTAGATTATATTTTGAACATTTGTGACTTTATTACAAGGTGTTATGGTTGTAATTAGGTTGAACTTAAAACTGTTCTCCTTTTCTTAGTAAACAAGTAGCTACACAGAAGTATATATTTACGCGGACGGATTTTAGCTTCAATTTGTATGTGACCCTTTATCTAGTTATTGTAGATCGAAGGAATCCCCTAATAAAAATTTTTAAAGTTATATAGATTAAAAACTTACTCCTCTAAATATTAGTTGTTTGACACCATCGATTTCAGTGATTCTGCCCTCTGGGTCTTGGAGAGCTTCCCACTTCTCAATTGTGAGGGGTATTCCCCTGCAACATACTTGAACATTAAATAAAATAGATTTGAATGAAATTAGAATAAAATAATATATGTGATTAAACATTTTGTAAATTATTCAAACATTTTATGAGAAAAATATCTTTAAGACATAAATAAATTTACACTTTACAGGTGTATTGTGTATAAATTGCTGGCAATATTTTTCAAGAGCCTAGCTATTAACACTATACTCAGTAGGACTGTACAAATAAAATGTGGACATTCAAATCCTCAACTACTGAGCGGAGTATTTGTATGTTTGAACTCTTCGATATCAGTGAAATTACATATCTTTTAATCCCTATTTATGAATTAGAGAAGCCAATAATTGAACAAGATTTAGAATGTTTAAGACTTACAATCCTAAGGAAGTAGAGTAACAATGTAATACAGATGAAATTATATGGAGTAAAGTTACAGCTATATTTCTGTTAATATAATATATAATCACAAATAGAAAAAGTTGTTAAAAAATTCGTGCACCTATTTTAATAACTTTGATTGTGTGGATGAAGAACATAATATGTAAATAGTACTAAAATATGCACACTTGTATGTATACCTTTAACATAAACTAAGTTTTATTAACAAAAAAAAAATTCTGAATTAATTAAATTATTATTAATAAGCCATTAATAGTCAAACAAGCTCTTACCTAGGTATAGCAGGTCTGGGCGGCAATGTAGGCTTCACACTGATTACTTCATATTCTTCGTTCTTCATAACAGTAGTACCGTTTTCCACAGCACTCATACTTTTCGTGAGCAAATCGGCAACTTCTTCTGACACATCTCGTTTTTCGTTCATAGCTTCATTCCCGTAATAAACTGTAACAGACAGCAGAGTCAAAAAGTCTGATCTTAATAAACAAAGAAAGATTGTTGATCTGAAGAAAATACACAACACAAAGAGACATTAAACTTGTTTAGTGTCTCTACATCATGATACCATGACATGAAGCAACGACACACAAAACATAAAAATTTTGTCTCTTTCGCACATGGCCAAGCTTATAAGCGTGACAAAAACTGATATTGTTTTTTTTTATTGCAAGATGATAGAAATTCAGTGCGCCCTTTGCATTTATTAAAAACAAAAAAGGACAGGCTTTCTACACGTATTTTAGTAACAATTTTTACAACATGTTGTATCTTAAAAGTGCTCAATGTAAATACTGAAACAATGACAGCTTTAGTTTCCCGGACATGCAATAGTGATAGATGTTGTGTATGATTTAATTATTTTTCAATTTTCAATTATATGCATTTTATATTCTGTTCATATAATTCTATATTTCAATTTCCTTGAAAAAAAAAACTAGTTAAAAATATGTATGTTCATTTTACTCAATTTTATAGTTATGTTACTACTCCAGAAAAAGTTACCCACATTTCTGATTCTATTTGACCAGGTATAAAATATGAAGCATTCATTATTTGTACTTAAAATATTATTTTGGCAGTATTACATATATTAAAGGACTATACCTATATCAGTGAGCTTCGAAAACGCCTCCAACGTCGTCTCGTAAGGCCTCTGCTTGAAATTCGATACTAAACTCCAAACTACATCGGTTGTATTCTCAGAGAATATATCCAATTCTGCAAATGACCTGTTTAGCACTTGAGACTCTATATTGGGCTCAACAACTATATATGTATTCCTGTCATGTCTCGTCTTAGCAGTTTTCACATGATTCTTAAGGTTGGCAACGAAAATTTCCGCATTCCCATGTTGGAAGTAGAAAGTTGTCTGCCAAATACCCTGTTTCGTTGAAAACAGCATCTGCTGGTTATTTCTCGTCACCCGGAACGTTTTTAAATCTTCAAGTGGAATTTTTATGATACGAGCTCTTAATATAGCATAGTCTGATGTGAGATTACCGCTGAGGGTGCGATGTCGTCTCCCTAAGATAATATATATTAATATGTTAAAACAAACAAATTTACACCATCGTATATTAAAGTTAATTAGACAGAAATAATTTACACATAAAAATAGATAATTTTCACCAAAAGACCCTGTTTTTCTATAGTTAACCCCAAATTCTCTAAAGTCTAAAGAAAAATTATATTAATTGTACCCTTATAAGGCACTTTCTGAGAATAATAATATTAAATCATTATTGCTTTAAAATTTAATCAGCTATAAAATCATGTCTCGAGACAAAAGAGGTCATCCTCTTGAATTTCTGATGTATGCTTCAAAGATACAAAATTTTATTTTGGTATTTTTTTAAATATCTATTTTCGAGATTTTTTCTGTTTGTTTTTATTTTATTTTTTTAATATTATCTGGTCCAACATATTAAGATAATTTGATTTTAACATTTTAAATACTCATATCCTTTGACCTACTACAAAGTACGCTTTTTTATATACTTCTTTTTCAAACCAGCATAACAAAATATTACATCAAAAGAGATATTAGAGCTAATCAGAAGAGCTAATTATAAAAAATACCTAAAACCAATTATTGAACACCAATACGATTGAAAAGCTTGTAGCAATCGTTTCTGAAATTGATATAGGTGTAACTGTTACCAACCTCAAATAGGTTACAGTATTATTGTAAGAAGAAAGTCATTGTGTTGTAATACTTCATGTAAGTATTAAAAACTAAACAAAATACAATATAAACAGTTTATGTTTGTTTATGTTGTTTACAAAAGATTAACAGAAATTGCCAACACAAGTTTTTGTAGTCCGGTGAAGCTGTTAAGACCTTACTAGGTAAACAGCGTAGTCAGTTCGAAAAAAAAAAACCAACACAATTACATTCGCCAAATTCTTATGTAATGTTTATACAGCACGACTGGTCTGGTACAGTCGCCAGCAATATTTTTACAAGATAACCATTAGTGGATTTTCGTTCTAAATTAATTAAAAAATAGGTGCTTAATATTTGACCTAATTATCTTGAGTAAGGCAAAACTTATATATACTCAACAACTGGTGATTTATCTAAAAAGGAACTGGTGTAATAAATACGAAGACGACTAAATCACGACCTTCCGCACAGTCTAGTCCACGTCCCGCACCTCGACCCGCTCCCCTTGTATTCGATCGTGCGGTTACGTAATGATTGACCTTGAAAACCGCCCCTTTAAATTGTTCATTGAATCTAGGCGTGATTTTTTTACGTTTATAAGTATCGTTCCCATTCATTAAAAGGTTTTAGAACAAACTTTAACTAAGGTTCTCTTTGTTGTTTATTAGTATTTGTTTTGAGATTATTATTTTATATGTTAAATGTGACCATGAACTATCACAAGATTGAAGAGTAATTAACCTTAAAACATTCACCTGGTATAAATGTATAATTTGGACCAATAATATTTACCAAAATATTAATTTTTTAGTTTAATTATAATTTTAATAAAATGTAATTATTAAATTAAAAAAATATAACACTTCTTCTTGTTATAAAACAGTGTGTATCCAACAGTGATTGTTATTAACATATTACAAGGGAATGTGCCAATAGTTATGATGTGAAATTATGAAATATAAATTATTGCATACATTCTTTCTTCCTATTATTTAATACTTGTGTTTTGTTGTGCTACAAAAAAAAAATGCTGACAAAATAGTTCTCACCAACAGTGTTGACAACAGCCCATTCTTGATCCTGTGTGTCTGAGTCAATAGTGATCAAGTCATTTGGTCTCCATTCTATATACTTTGAACTATCAGCATTTTCAACAATGCAGAGCATCCCAATGGCATTAAGGTCTGTGACTGGTCGGCCGATGCAAGCTTTGAGAAGTACTCCATCTTGAGTGAACAAATCCTGACAAATATGTGAAGGATATTAATTATAATAAATAAATAATATTTTCAAGCTTTAACCATCATGGAATACTATAGGATAACCCAAATAGCTTTAATTTATACAAGACAAAGTAGTGACTAGTTATCATAAATAATTATCACTTGATGATTATCATGATAGTTATTTATATCTGGATAATTATAAAAGTTATAAATATGTAAAGTTTTTCTGAATGGCCCCTAACTCTATCTTTCGACCTTTCCTAACACCAATCCATCACAATTCTATTAAAACCATCTGTATGAGAAAACATAATATTCATAAAAATGATGTTTATGTAAATATTAATACTTTATATAAACAACATTCTAGAGATAAGAATTTTTGACAATAATGTTGTATGTCTTAGCCAGCAAACAGTGAGTTACATCACTTATTAAGTAGCTTCTATTTCTATTGTCTTACAGATAAATATTGTTAGAAAACTAATAATATCATTGGTAGAACATTGTAACTATAAAAACAAATACTCTATGCTGCAGACTACTTATATTTATCATTACATAGTATAAATCGAAGTCCCCTACCGCGTCTGTCTGTCTGTCTGTTCGCGATAAACTCAAAAACTACTGAACGGATTTTCAAACGGTTTTCACCAGTGAATAAAGTGATTCAGGAGGAACGTTTTGGTATATAATTTGTCAAGGTTTTTTTTATAATCAGGGCGGGACAACGATTGCCGGGCTCGCTAGTAAAAGATAAAAATAAAAACAGACAGCAACAAAGATTCCAATCAAAACCAGTAGAAGAAATAAAACCAGTCCGTCCCCTTATAGCCTGACATAATAATGACATTACATAATATAGTGTTTTTATGAGTATCAAGCATACTTTATAAATAACATGTATATTACTTCATTTTTGTTTTTAATATATTATACTTTTGCATAAAATAAGGTATGCAAATATACTTTATTTCATTTGTTTACTGCGATATTGTAAAAAAAGCACTCTTGTACTCAATTTGCAAGAGATTTGTTGATACCCAAGATAAAACTGAATTAAGTTAATATATTATACACAAAATAAAAGGGTAGATAGGAAGGAAGGAAGGAAGAGTGAAATGTAACATATTCCATCCACCATCATTCAATTACCTATAAATAGATATCACTTCATCACTCAAATTATGTAAACAACAATAATTCCTTTTTATTGTTATTAGTAAAAATAATTGAGAAATTGTTCTTATTCAGTGAAGTCTTCTATAGCTCCTATCAAGTAATTTAAAAATGATGTTGAATGTAAACATTTTAAAACTGTAATAAGAAAAACTATGTATAATACAAATTAAATGGATGAGAAGATAGTTTATATTCAGAATCAATAAAACTTAGAAATTATCCTAAGAAAGTCCTAATAATGACAAAGAAATTTCAACTACAGGTAATCCTGTTAAATTACAAAGGTACGAAATTTATACATATTTTTATTCACTCTCTATGCAACATAAGTTTTCAATAAGTATGCAGCGGTGGTGAAATGGTGAGGAAATAGAAATAAATCATCAATACATCTAATAAAAACTTGATTGATTATTTGAATTTTAATTTAATATTTATACTTATGTTAGCTATAAAATTTCAAAGATAAATTAAATTTATTAGTGATATACTAAATTAAAACTTAAATATGAAAATGACGTTTTTTTATTACTCTTTTTTATTTATACTTTATTGTACACCAATTATATACATTCATTACAAAAACATTTCAGGTTTTGTTATTGATACAACGGTGGCCTTATTGCTATTAGCAATCTCTTCCAGGCAACCTTTCTATGGATTTGTTAAATTGAGTAGAATCAGGGGTATTCTGGGTGTACAATAAAATAACAACTACTTAATACCACCTAAGATTTCTATCTATTATATCACTTTAATTATTATTCTAAGAATCAGATGCATTATTTCCTCAACAACTTTATTTATGACCAGAAAATGAAATTACTTCAAACAAATATATTTGTCACAGTTCCGATAAATCCTTACATCAGCTTAGCTCACTGTCACTTACAGAAGAAAAACTTTGTCTATTACATACTCATTTGTGTACAACATACGACGCAATAGTTAAAAATGAACGTGAAATATTAACAAATCAACTTTTACAAATATAAGGTACCTGTGCAATTGAATTTATTACCTCATCCTTAAAACAAAGGTCACGAGACTAAAACAATGAATAGGTATCTACCTAAATAATTATGAAATATTTGTTTATCAACTCACTTTCGATTGTTCTGGGATCTCATCCACGGAACTTGATGACATTTTTAACACTATAACTAAATTGAAAAGGTGGATAAATGTTTCCTCTTCATAAAATAATATTCAGAATATCATTGTTTGAAATAAAAGTGAAATGAAAATAAAGTAACTAACAAAACATATGCAAATACACCACAGTGACCAGGTTCCATTTGAAAATTCTACTAGACAAATTTTACAGATTAACTACAATCTTCCAAATCCTACCACAAACTACTAAAAAATACTGAATCCTATTAACTGCAGCTTGACAACTTTAGAATGATAATGTTGACAGCTCACAGTAGCGATTGGGTAGTGTGTAATCGAAAATAAATCTATTCGATTATCAATTATCATTCTCATAGAACTTGAAATCAATAGTTATATAATACGGATCATAATACACATTATTTTTATTTTATTTAATTGTTTTTTTTTTATGTCATAGCAGGTAAATGAACAGGTGGGTCACCAGGGAAATGAAAAGTCGTTCCGCCCTTTCTTAATTTAATATAATTAGTTCAAATCAAATCAAAAATACTTTATTCAGTTTAAGCCCTAATAAGGCACTTATGAACGTCAAAGACTACCACCGGTTCGGAAAATAACATCGAGAGAGTCATCGAGAAGAACCGGCAAGAAGCTCGATCGGATACATTTTTTAACATATATTTCCAATACATCATACAATGTTTTTAGTGGATGCACAGAGAGGAGTCAATTCCAGACATCACTATCGTTCACATACTGATCCACTCTATAATATCCTTTTGAAACTAAAACCCGTTAGACGTGGTGTTTAAATTTACAGTCTGGCAAATCGGTAACATGCTTTGGGACTATATTTTAGAACCTAAACTATTACCTAAAAAACTATTACTGATTTTGCTAAGACTGAAACATGGGAGCCCCAGTTTATTACAGTTTCTAGTATTTAGATTATGCCGGTCTTTTACTAAATTCAGTTTTTCAAAGTTTTTACGGACATACATTAAACTATCAAGAATGTATTGGGAGGGCAGAGTTAAGATACCGAATTCCAAGAAATTTAGTTTTTAATGATTCGCGAGGTCCCATATTATATATTGCCCGAACTGCCCGTTTTTGTAATAAAAATGCCATAAGACATTAAGCTATGGAAGTAACCGAAGTAGACTAACCTAGCAGTGGCAATATCTGTAAGTTGGCGAATCTTACGTATTGCGAATGCAGTGGAACTTAATTTGCTCGCCAGTTTTTTAATGTGAGGGCCCCATTATAATTTAGAATCTAATATAATTCCCAAGAATACAGTATTGTCAACTAACCCTACTAAATTCCCTTCGATCTTGATTCTACTATCAACCCGTTTAACATTGGGTAAAGTAAATCTTATACATTTCTTTTTATCTGCATTTAGCAATAGGTTATTTAACGCAAACCAATGACAAATTTCATTTAAAGTATTATTCATAGAATACTACAAGGCAAAAGACCCTACGCCGATGTTCCAGTGTTTGCAGCTCGGCGTTTAAATTTATCCCGAGGAGCTCAAGGTTGTCGGTAGCCGGTATGGGTACACCCTGAAGAATAAGTTTAAGATAGAATGGACTACGTTTCAAGGAGAACAGACACGCCTGAGTTTTCGTAGCGTAACTATTACTGAAACCATACAATATTTTTAATTTACAAACCTTCGCCTATGTAGATCTTTGCATGTAAATAAATGTTTTTAACTTAGCATAAGAATACTCCTTTTTCGAATAACTACGTGGTGATCTAGAAGACTCAGTAAAGATGTAAACTGACTACATAACTGATTCAGGTACGTTGGCATCGTTGCAATTTGTCGGAACTTTTAGTAAAAGAATATATGGTGAAGTAACTATGGCATAGTTGTAATACAGTTTCTAACGGCAACTCTACTAGCTAACATTGTTATATTAAAAATTTGTAACCAAGTACATGTTGGAGATGTTTTAGTGTTTGTAGTGCTTAAGACACTTCGACACTTTGCAACAAGTTCAAAGGTGTCAGAGTAGCGGAACCTCGACTTAGGCTAATTGCCTCGGATGCAGTTGTAACTGCACTTGAGAGGTAGTTCTTATTAGAGCTCTTGGCCCGTTTTGGGCCATATCGGCCATTAAAATCAGACGAGATTATGGTCAAACCCAAAAACATATATGAAATAAAAAAAATAGTCGCTGAATTAGTTAATTTTTATAACAAGCTTCATGTACTCTTTCAATAATCGATTTTTATCTGTAAATTTAACTTATTAAAAAAAATTGACTTATGTGTTTTATAAAAAATCGAAAGTGGCGCTGAAAAATTGTTGTTTTTGATTTAACTGTTTGTATGTCCGGATTTAACTAAAGCAGCATTTTAAACTACGATGAAATTTCGGACACGGGAAGTACTCTCACTCTCATAACATAGAATAGTCGAAAACACTCTTAGGAAACGAAGAAAAAATAGGAAATATTTTTAATTATTTTTAACCGAATTTCATGAGATTTGTATACCAGATATATATGTCACTGTGCAATTAAAAGTCTCTGAGAATTATTGATAAAATTAGAAATCGTAAAAAAAACTATGAAAGTAACAAGTTCGATGTCTTTTTAAATTATCAGTATGCATAGAAAATTTTATAAAATTATTACAGAGTTCCGTCAAATTTCACTTTCTAGTTCTTTAGCTAGCATTAGCTATATTTAATATATTTTGCAGGACATATTTTATACACAAAAATAATACCTTTAAAATGGTGCTAGCATAAGCAAAGTTTCTATAATCTCAAATAATTTTGATTCCAACGCGACTTAAAGTAAAAATATACAAAAAGTTCAAAAAATATATAAAGTCCAGATAAAAAATATTGGCGGGCCCCGTGGATGTCGTCTCGCCCTGATAATAAAAAAAAACTAGACAAATTATTTACCTAAACTTTCCTCATAAATCACCTTATCTACAGATGAAAACTACATGAAAATCCATTCAGTGGTTTTTGAGTTTATCGTCAACAGATAGACCGACAGACAGACGTGGCCACAGAATAATACAAGTGATAGATCTTTTGTGTTATTTTTAATCTGTTGGTATTATGAGTAGTATTTCAGTTTACAATATGTAATATTACGACAATTAATATACGCGTCTCGTTTTTATCATTTATTTGATAATAATATGCAAATAATTCATTCTTCAATATGCACTATCACATCTTACGGACATCCGAGAAACGAAAAGTTGTTGCTTCCTCTCTACAATACGTTACTACTAAAGTTTTATAACGTAATAAATCGCGATATTGCTAATGTATAAAACAGGTAAATTTTATTCAGTGCTAAGAGAATATCTCTTTTATTTATTTCTATTACCTGCGATTAAATTTCATAATTAAAAATATACAATTTCTTGGCCCTACTGTCAAACGTATTCATTTATTTCGTAAAGTAAATTTATATCTTTTAGAACGCTACAAGAAATCACTGAGTGATCACCGATTTAACATAACACGGAGTTAACTGAAACATAATATACAAAAAAAATCTTTTTAATGTAAATATTTTATTGTCTACGATTCATGAATTGAATTTGGTCGTTCGAATTTTTTACTTTATCTATTTCAATATTGACGCCAAAGCAGTATCTTTATGTTATGTTACTATTCGCTACAAGATGGCAGTATAACGAAACAAGTCATAACCAATAATTAATAGATCTCCATGAGAATTGTGTGCATATTTTAAGACAAAGATTATAACAAACCCGTACACAGTTTGCAGTATATATATAGCCTCTCACACGATACCGTAGCCGTTTAACTTAAAATAGTAGAACAAAACCAAGTCGCAACACTGCCATTTTGACTGCTCGTGCTTTTCTCCATTACGTGGTATGAAAACTTTTACAAGGACAGGGTTTGATCACAGTATTAAATATTCAACTGAAGTTATCTGCGGCACAGAGCGAAGAACCCCTGTGCGCATGAAAATTCTACCATATTAAGGGATACATTAGTGATGTGAAATTCATTATTTTACACAACACTCAGCTTGTCGTTAAGTAAACAAGGTTTTATTAGTACGTTTGTTTGAAATTGTTCCTATAACCAAATTACACATTAGTTATATAACTTTGGAGCATTTGTAGGTATTCCATGATCCTCTTTAATCATATCAGCAGCTTTTTCTCCGATCATTATTGTTGGGATATTTATATTGCCGCTAGTTATTGCTGGCATTATACTAGCATCGACTACTCTTAAATTTAGAGCACCTCTTACTCTTAATCGTTCATCCACTACTCCTATACCTTCAGGACCCATGGCGCATGTACCGACTGGGTGCCACAATGTTGTCGCCAAGTTCAAACTCATACATTTAAAATACTCATGGCTTCCTATTGTGTAACCTCTACACTGAGGTAAACCAGGATCAGTGATTTTCGATTCCACCTTTTTAAAGTACGTTGTATTTAGAATTTGCAAGAAATCTTCTATTGAACGTGCTATTTTTTCTAAGTCGTCGTTGTTGTTGAAGTAGCCCGTATATATAAGGGGCTCTGATTCAGGATCGTTGTTTTTTAATTTAATTCTTCCTCGTGATTTAGGATGTAGTAGGCTTAAAAGGGCGCCTACTGTTTCACCTTCATTAGCGGCTTTGTCACCAGTAATACAAATCCGATCATCAAGACCGAAAACAAATGAACATATTAATATAAATTGTATCGTGGTAGCCGGGAAGGGAAACACTGTAGTTTGGTAATCGGGATAATTTTGTGTTTTATTAAGTGCTACAAATCCTATAAGTGCTGGAAGTGGAAGTTTATCTGCATTGGTTATTAAATCAATTCTATCAACAGCTGACTGTAATCCCTTTTCACCGGTCACTAGTATAGGAATTGTAATATGATCCTGCAAATTCTCTCCAACTTTAGGCGAATCTATAATCATTTCAATACCCATATCCCTTAAATGCTCTCTTGGACCCACTCCTGACAATATTAATAATTGTGGACTGTTGATTGCTCCAGCAGATAATATAACTTCTTTACGTGTGAATAGATTGATCTCTTTTTTATTAGGTAATTTAACTTTCACACCGATCGCCCATTTTTGTTCATTAAAGAGAATTTTCAAAGCCAGCGTATCTCTCAGAATATGTATATTTTTACGATTTTTCAAGGGTTTCAGATAAGCCTCAGCTGTGCTTTGACGAACGCCATTATCTATAGTGTACTGAGGTAAGGAATATCCTAACTGGTCATATCCATTTGTATCCTCGAGTATTCTGTGACCTGCTTCTTTAAATGCTTGAATATACTTTTTTGTTCTCCTTAACCAAAGAGGGCGAGTAATCCCAAGATAACCAGTAGTATTATGCAAATCAGCGGAGGCACTTTTCATAATATATTTGTCATTAAGTCGTTCAAACTTCTTGAAGTAGTATAAAACTGTTTCCCAATCCCATCCTTTGTTACCGAGATCGACCCATTTCTTGTAGTCCATTCTATTACCTCTCACACTGAACATGTAATTTGCCCCGCTCGATCCTCCCAACATTTTTCCTCGAGTCATATGGATATTTCTAGTTTTGTGAGCCTGACTTGAATAGCTATCATTAACTGTGAAGTAATTCCAATCTAAATGTGAATAATCGACGAATGGAAATAATCCAGGTATCTGAAAATTTTATTAGATTAATTGATATTTCATAATTCAATGATTAATGCTATAGATTATATACCACAGAGGTTTGTATATTTTCATACAAGATGGCAAGTATAAATCTTATAAATGTATGTGGATCATTATTTTGACTATAATTATATGATCACAAGTTAGATATTACGTATTCGGTCAACATTCCCCAGTCTATCGTATGTCCTCTTTCTGTAACGCTGTTCGCACAGAGATAGATATAGTTTCAGGTTTTGTTACCTCTATTAAAAATAATCTTAAAACACTTAAATAATGTAATTTATAGGTTCTTACTTTTACGATGGATTTATTTATTTAGATTTTGGACCGCCTTATATATTTTCTCTTTATTTAATGTGCATGCTGTATCCACATCTAGAAGAGTGCAATTATCGCATGGCTTTTCGATACTTTTAACTTTTATGTATGTAACTAGATTGTATTCAGTTTTGTGGACCAATAAATATAAAAAAAAATTAATAATATAAAGAACCAATTTAGGCTATTTATTATGACCCTATAAAATATAAATGCTTTGGTGATAGAGCCACGCTGAAGCTATTACTGGTTACAGCATGAATCGGTCGGCTCGCCTGGGGTAGTTTCCCCCTCTCACAGAAAACCGATATGAAGTTACAATGCTTGCATTGTTGCATTTCGTTCGGTCAGTGAGAGCGCCGGTGAACCACCTGCCCTCCTCACACCCGCTCTCTCCCGCTTTCCCCCCAAAGACAGGCTGGCAACGCACTTTCGACTCCACTGGTGTTGCTAGTGTCTATGGGCGGCGGTGATAACTTAACATCAGATGACTCACCTGTTCGTTTGCATCCTATAAAATAAAAATTAAATGATGATGGTTCATTGTGAAACAATAATTTGGTTATCCATAAAAGCTTTTGTCGACTATCGTTCAGTGGTGACGCGCCTGACACTGTGTCGAAGAATATGACCTTGGTTGTAGGTTTTATGAGTTTAACTGATCTGTGATCCCATATGATATTCACTGACGATTTGGCTAAAGGTCGTATACACGCAAAGCCTATTTATCATAACTGATTTTTAATTGCTTCGTGGCTGATTATCAACTTAAAGAACACTCTCGACCACCTTGCATAATATATTGCACCATACGTCCATTACAATGTTTTCTTTAATATAAGTCTCATGGTATATTTGAAATTACATAGGTCGAAGTAACACTTGATGCGTAACATTAACTTGTGCTTCGTGAAAGTATTTATTAAGATTATTAGACTTAAGATATATTGCACAGGGAATATATATATATATATATATATACAGTATACATGCAATTGCTTTCTAGGAATTGGTTCTAATGTTTATTTTTTCTTTCTTTGTAT